>JAUIMM010000281.1:16860000-16885000 GCA_031769625.1 Taudactylus pleione | reverse complement strand
GCAAGATTGCCGGTACACACTAGAATATTTAATGAACAATGGAATGATCATTCGTTCTGTCCTTCATTAAACTACACAACCCCGCATGCAATATCGTGTGATTGGCCGTGCAGCACAGCCGATCACAATAAGTCGAATGAACCCCGCGGGAGTGTGCAATTGGGCATACACACTGCAGTATATGCACGATTTGTCATTCCGATATGCATCAAAACAACAAATCGTCTAATTTACTGTGTAATGTGTACATGGCCTAATGGTATTTGAATTTAAAACTTGTATAGATGCAAATCCATATTATAGGTGGGGCAACTGGTGTGCGAGTCGACAGATGGTAACTTACATTCAAAGTTACAAAAAAACACAAAACAAAGACTCCTTCCTAACCTCCAAACCAGTCTCTGAATTGCTCAAATTCACAATACGTCTACTAATTACGTGCAATGATTGGTATATGGAGCTGTAAGGCATCCAGTCCAGTTTTAAATTAGGTTAGTGAATTGGAC
This sequence comes from Taudactylus pleione, assembly GCA_031769625.1. Lineage (NCBI taxonomy): Eukaryota > Metazoa > Chordata > Amphibia > Anura > Myobatrachidae > Taudactylus > Taudactylus pleione. The sequence goes on along the minus strand of JAUIMM010000281.1, from coordinate 16,884,494 downwards.
ATCATCACTTTATGTGGTAAGGAACTGCACAGGTTGTCTATCTTCACAATACAATAAGACCACTTCCTATGCGGATAGTGAAACAGTCTTCCATTTCTAACACCTTCTCATCTGTATGATGCTAATTAGGTTACCTCTACAGCACCTTTTTCTTCCAGGTAATTAGTTTTTCTAACTTCTCTTTAGAATGTTATTTTCCTTAAAAATTAGTGCATCTGGGACTCAAGTTTGGGGTTATGTTACTCACCACTTATTTAACTACCTACCTCTCTCCCCTGAATGGGCAATTTTTGGTATGTTGCCTGGGCGCACACGTGTTGCGCAGGGGGCTCGAAAATTGTACTCTAAGTATTTCCCAGGATCCCCTGATTTTCTTTAGTGATGCCCATCCCTCAGAAGACCAGTGACTGCTAAACTTGCTCTCATTAGATGTGATTCGAGGAGGCTGATTTCCAATTTTGTTTGGATTCTGGGTCTACCTCCCATTCTCATTACTACCTTGATATTAGTTTAGACCACAGGTTCTCAAACTCGGTCCTCAGGACCCTAAACAGTGCATGTTTTCCATGTCTCCTCATAGAATCACAAGTGAGATAATTAGCTCCAGCTGTGGATCTTTTAAAATGTGTCAGTGAGTAATGAATACACCTGTGCACCTGCTGGGTGACCTGGAAAAAGTGACCTGTGTGGGGTTCTGATGACAGAGTTTGTGAATCTCTGGTCTAGACTACTTTTCCTTGTGCAAGGCATTTATAATTACTGAGGTATCACTTATTTCAATTGTATTTTTTTTATTTTTGTATTTTTATGGTTCAAAAATATAATTAAAGGGAAAAAAAAGTACCTAAGAACCAACTACAGCTCCCCCCCTCCCCTCTCTGCTCACAGGCCGGACTGAGTGCGATGTCCGCACGCAGCCACTCATCATTGGAACAGGTGAAAGCTGGAAGCGGAGCGCAGCACGGCGCCCTCAGGGAGTCAGTCTTACGCCCCCCCCCCAGAGCAACAGCGGCACCACACCACCCCCCCGCGCTGAGAAGATGGTTGAACAGAGGTACAATTAACAAGCTGCATTGATGAGGTTTTCCCCTTCCCAGCATGCATATGCATCTTACATCTGTAATCACTCTGGAACCTCACAAAGCCTATTCCTTACTTTTCAAACTCTGCGCTTCCAGCCATCCAAACTAATGACTTCTCAAAGAACAGTGTTGGTCTCCTGAGATTTCAGCAAACACACTACAATAATTGAACCTAAGGTAGGAAGCACAGCACACCTCTTTCTGCTTCAGTCACACAATACTAATTCTTAACTTTCTGACCTTTTTGCCCCCATATATACTGGCCTTCCCCATGCACCCACCTGGCGGTTACTCCTCCTGAGATATTGCCCATGCTACTATGCAAGTTGTAGGGTTGGAGGTGTGATTTTTGTTGCAGTGGTCTGGAATATAAAGTGTTAATGTGTGTTAATGTAGTCCATGATAAACCTGTCAAGGGATCTGAAGATCCTTGCCCCAGTACTGCCCCAGCTGCTATCTACCTTTACTCACTACAAACCCCCAGTAATCCATGCCCCTAACCACCTCCTTGCCCCAGTACGGTCACAACTGCTGTATGCACCGACCCCTCCCTACCCATGGCACTGCCCTTACTCCCATCTACCCCAGCTCTACCCAAACTTCTCCCCGAGTATACCAGCAGCTTTACCCCAACTGCTACCTGCCTCCAGCACTGTCCCAATTGCTGTCTGCCTTTAAACCATAATATGTGACGGAACCCAGAAACTGTGCAGTAGGAACCCACATTTTCAAAGCGAGGGGTCCCTGGGACCCACAATTTTTTTCCCTCAGCGCGTTCACTGAGGGAACACTTTCTGCTACTCCCTTTCTGTAAACAAATAGTCCCAAGTTCTCTTCCTTCTCGGTTTTCCTCATTTGCATTCCACTGAATGTGTACGTATGTTCCATTTCAATGTACTACAGGAAAACAGACACCTGATTTAGGAAGTTACAGTGCACAATGCCCACATCTGTGCCAGAAAGAAATATAGAGGCTTCTGCATACAGTTATTACACATCAAGGGAACACAATATAATAAAACGTCAAAGTACAAGCATAGTACCGTAGAAGAACAGAAGGTTACATTTATAGTGCATCACTTCACTTAGCCCAACATAGTGCAGGGACACTGTTGTACTGGACAGAATACTATGATTGCTGGTATGTAACCAGCTCTAAGGTAATGAATTCACTAACATTCAACCACACCATTAATCTGATGAGCTACAAATACGTCCTACAAAAAGGTTCTTTTCATGGTATATTTAGTGCTACTCACATAAAAGAAATGTTGCATTTTACAGCTCCTAATTACGCCTTAAACACACTTCCATCAAAACACGTGTTCATTAGAATTATTAAGGCTAGTACAATATGCATTTATGTTTTATATACACCTTATACACACAGTCTGCAGGTAATTTTATACAATATTTTTAATAATTTTTGCATCAAAAAAAGTTTCTGTACATTCATGAAATTCATTTGTTTCATATACTCCTTATACACACAGCCTGAATGCTATTTTATACTATATTTTTAATAATTTGGTGCCTTAAACAAAGTTTGTGTACATTTTAACCATCAAAAAACAAGAAGGTGTCAGTACCTCAATCAAGCGAAAAATATTCAGTATTTCGGAGTATTTGGATATGGGAGACTCAACCTTTAATAAGCTCAGGGTTCATAAGTTTAGTATCAGATGTTGGCAGTGCTCCCCTGGGTTAGGGAGTACATTAAAAACTAGGGATGTTCTTTTGTACAAGGGGCAACAGATGAAAGAAAAACCCTTTTGGTGGGCACTCTTAATATGACATCTTATGAAATTAAGATGTAACTTTAAATAATGTTTTAATAATATTAATAACCCATCAAGATTATATGCAATAGAAAAAAAAAAGTGTGAGAAGCCTATATAAAGGTTCTAGTTATGTATCACAATTGGTTATTCTAAGCGTACATATATTGAAAGAAACAGATACAATTCAAAATACAAATAAAAAGTACTATGGGGGTTATTTAACAAAGCATGGAGAGAGATAAATCACTTATGCTGGGCATACACTATACAATTATCTGTCAGATATCTGTCCAATCTGGCTGGTTGGAATGAAAATCTGGTAATGTATGGGAGCCAATGATAATCAACCATATGGTCTTAAACACTGGAAAATGGGCAAAAATGATTGGTCAAATTGATTAAATTCATTTGATTTAACCAATTTATCTGGATGACAATCAATTTTATTGTTAAGTCCACCTGGCTTAGTCGTACCCAGTCGGGTAATCCATCTAGATTCTTTAAATAGTAGGGTTTTAGCCCGATCACCCCCCCCCGTAGAGAGGGCGGAACATGATCAGTGATAAAATATCTTAGGGAGTCCAACAAATGGCCTGCCTCCCCAAAGTGTCTGGCGACCGGCTGATCTAGATCTTTGCCATTCAGTAACATACGAATGGCCAAACAATGCACAGTCATGCGTTCCCTGAATTTCCTTATTGTTTGGCCCACGTAACATCCTCATAAAAACATCTTCTATGACATCAGATTTGTACTTACCTGTATGACTACCCACTTAGTGTATGTTATTATATGCCCTTGTGGTCTCTGCTACGTGAACCAAACAATAAGGAAATTCAGGGAACGCATGACTGCACATCGTTCGGCCATTCGTATGTTACTGAATGGTAAAGATATAGATCAGCCGGTCGCCAGACACTTTGGGGAGGCAGGCCATTTGTAGGACTCCCTAAGATATTTTATCATTGATCATGTTCCGCCCTCTCTACGGAGGGGGTGATCGGGCTAAAGCCCCACTATTTAAAGAATCTAGATGGATTACCTGACTAGGTACGACTAAGCCAGGTGGACTTAACGATAAAATTTATTGGAATAGCCTTCTATAGTTATTTGGCACTTTATTAGGCTGCCCTAGTTATGATATATTATTTTTCCTTACCTTATCTATACATCTCATGTTGATGTATGTTTTGGTATAGCTTCTGTATTTGATGAGGGATCTATTGCCCCATGGGGTCATAGTTTAGTATGGTGGTGTATGCCATGTATTTGATATTTTACTTATACACTGTGTTTGTGGTTTTGTACTTGTATTTTATTTGTCAGTAATATAATCATTCTTGTGGTGTCCACAGCTTCCCCGGCTCCAGGTTCGTCGAAGGTGGCCCCCCGGGTTCAGGACAGAGTGCACGTAGCTGGAACGCTAGCGGTCAGCGGCACGCAAGCGGGCGGTTCCTAGGGTTACGGCTGCAGCGGATCCTGGAAGTGCGTCAGTGACTGGAACTGGTGGGTGGTACCTACGACCGGAGCGCAGTGGGACAGCTGATGGCCACGAGAGGGGTTTATAATGGTGGGGTAAGTGCTGTGTTTGTTTGTGTGTATTGTCCCGAAGACGGGGCTGAGACCTTGAAAACGTTAGACGGAATACATTTGATTACAATTTCTGTTGCCTCTGAGTGCCGTTCATTCTGGGAGTTGGATTGGATTACTGTACTGTGCACCGGAGCAGGTTGCTGTAGACTGATACATACACACACACACACACACACACACACACACACACACACAAAAACCTCTCGGTAAATGGATGGCACTCTCAGCTTCTTGGATACAAAAAATTATGTCAAGCGCTACACCACCATGGATCAATGTGACAGAAAATGTACTGGTATCAATAATAATATAAATCAACGCAATGGATGGGAATTTAATACATCAACTAATATTACTTGTGACACATAGATGTAAGACACAGTTGTTAAGATGATGTCCTTTACTATTTAAATGAAGTACATAGAGTTACAAATCAATGCAAAAATGCTATACAACACACTTGTAATAGCAGTATTAAGATGATGGCAACAGTGCTGGCAACTATAGTATGTATATACCGAGAATGGCTGCAAGTGTGCAGCAGGTTTAGATAGTTCCTACTATTACAGAGTCAGTATCCTTATGGCTGGTGTGTGAAGGGGATCACGGCGTCCCGTGATCTCTAGGGGTAATGTTGTATTGGAGTACAGGTTCCACTATGAGTGCAGTCTATCTCTGTTGTTTTTACCATTGCCCGGGATGCCTTCAGGCTGGAGGGGGGGACAAGTGACCGCGTGATCAGTGAATTTCCCGGACCTGCTATCCACACCGCGGATCCAGATCAGCAATGTGCTTTTATAGGAAGTCTCACGCCGCTTGATCTCGCTTGGTGAATGTGCAACGGTCTGGGGAGGAAGCGCCTGCCGGCTCGGGTACATAAACCGTGTGCCGGGTGCTCCCTCCACACTGCAGGGAAAAAAAACTTTCCTGACCTGCCGCTGTGTACGTCGTCCTCCCACCTCCTGTTGCAGTCCACCTCTTGTCGCAGGTGTTGCAGTCTTCAGTCTTCTGCCTTCATGCAAATGTGATGTTCGTGCAGCCGCAATGTTCTCTAGAGACGTTTCTAGTCATTTTGTCACGTGGTCGGGACTGAAAGGGATGGAAGGAATGGTTGATTGTACGTTGCCAGTAGCCTGTTAGGGGTGGTCTCCAAAGTGTTTCAGCCTGTGTACGGCCTTGGTCAAGGATGACACTGTCATTGTGCAGTATGGGTTGATCTTTAAGTTGTCAAATCACCAATCAATTTTGTGGTGGTTGTGGTTTTTTCCAGTACTTTGCATCTCGTTAGCTGGATTAGAGTGAGTTTTGTGATGAATAAACTCTTAAAAAAAATGTCTATCATGACATCTGTCAGTGTTTGCAATCAGACATTCCTCATTATCAAATGCTGGTATTCAAGTCCTGGTAAACAACTTGTGAAAGCAATAGATTGGTAGAGTTGAGCTGATTCATCCTAGGACTATATAGGAGATATAGTAGCATATGTCTTCATGAACTGGTGTATACTACCATGATTTAAATGGTAAACACTGTGTCACCTATTGATGTTCTATACTGACATCTATTCAGTGTAATGTGAATCAGTGGCTTCTCTTACATCTCCCACAATCTAAGGTTGTATCCTTGATATTGGATTGGGGAATTTAATTGATGTGTCACAATGCAGACTTAAAGAATTACAATAGTGCTTGGGTGTTGAATTCAATATTCAGACCCCTTGGTATCATGGTCTTGAGTGTGAATACCCATCTCATTTCTGTCCTATCCAGTGTGCGTATATGATCGACTCCCCTCCAATTCATTCTGGGCTGTTCAAGGCCCATAAAGAACAGATGTGATGGATCAGATTTGTGACATTCTTTGAAGTGGTTTCATACGCTGTTATTTGTGTAACAGATTTGTATATTTGTTATGTGCTCGTATAGCCTGTTTTTCAGGGGTCTAGTGGTCCTTCCAATGTAATGTACTCTAGGCCGCAGGTGCATCTGAGTAGGAACTACTCCTTTCGTGTTCCAACTTATTTCTTCTTCTCACAGTAATGAAAACCTTTTTGGGCTGATGGAAACATGTTTCCATCAGCCCAAAAAGGTTTTCATTACTGTGGGAGGTGCATGGGATGCAAAATCACCCATCCTAACAGAAGTAAGAAGAAAATAACAGAATTCACATCAACTACCACAAACGAGACATATACATTAAAAGAAGAAATAAGTTGGATCCGGTGCTCTGACAGGTGAGTTTGACAGCTAAGGGGGACCGGACAATGTGGGTGGCAGGGGTGTGGGAGAGTGACCCCCGGCAAGCAGAAGGGAGATAACGTGTATTCCAGCCAGTCATAGCCCAGCCAGCGTAAGGGAGCAGCCAGTGGGTGCCAGCTAACAGTGCGTGCCCCCGGCCAGTCTGACGGAGACGACAGCAGGTGTTCCGCCGTGCAGAACCCCAGCCAGTGGGAGAGAGCTGCCAGCTGGAGCCCCGGGCAGAGAGAGCGAGAGAAGCAGATTGCCTATAGACCTGATCGGGAGCCAACCCTCAGTGACAACAGGAGAGAGAGAGAGAGCTAGAGGGAGGCCCTGCTTTCAGTCCTGACTCTTCACAGCTTTGCTGCTGATGGTGGGTGGCTGCATGCCTGGGCTGGAGCTGGCCATAACAGACTCTTCTCTTCCCACCAAGCCGGCCTGAATCCCCCCCCCTCCTCCAAGGAAAAGTCTCCACAGACACGGGCCATAAAGTCAGGCAGCTACCTCTTCCAGATCCCAGCAGCAGGGAGATGGAGACGCGGGGCTGCTCAGGAGGCAGCTGTCAGCGCGCACGGTGCTGGAGAGTGTGTGTGGGACCAGGCATGCCGTCTACTGGAACATCAGCAAGCACAGGTCAGTGATCCCATCCCAGTGCCCCCATCTCACTGACCCCCCACCAAGTGTTTTCCCCTTCTACAGCCCACCTATAACTGATCCCCCAAATGCCAGTATATCCCACCTAACCAGCCCAGTGTCTCCGCCCCCTTCCCAACCAGCCCACTGCCCCATCTCACCTAGAACCCCCCAGCCATTCCAGTGTCCCCCTAATCCAGCCTAGTGTCCATCCCTTCCCATCCAGCCCAGTGCCCCCCATCACAGCCCAGTGTCCCCCTCATATCACTTCTCCCGCCCCCACAGTTTTTACCCCCTTACCCAAGCTCACTGCCTAACTGAGAACACTGCAGCCACCACTTATTACCCTCCCACCGTCATGAGGGGGGGTGTTTTATAAATACATATGTATACATGAGAAAGATGTATTGGCTGATCAATTTATCGTTACCTAATCAGCAGGTGTGTATAAACGATATGTCTGTGAATGACGTCATTCACAGACATATCGCGTCAGCTCTGCTCCACAGCCGTTGCCCAATAGATCTGAGGATATATTGGTGCATCGTGCGGTGTGTATGGCCGACCAGCTGACTAACAATTGGTTGGCCATTCAGCGTGGCACTGGATGGGCGGGTTATTCAAACAGTCTTTTTGTAGTCTGTGTGGGAGCAGCAACAGCAGCAGCTTCTGCAGTGCAGCATGCAGACAGGATTCAGCTGCCAGATTTGGCAGGTGTTTTACATCCACAGGGGGCCGGGACACTGTTGGAGGTGAGGCAGGTGTTGGGAAGAGGGAGCTGTGAGTGGGAGCCCCGGCCAGCAGTAACCATGAACTGTGGGTATGGTCAGAGGAAGCTAACGAACCCCAACCAGCGGGAGCAGCGAGTGATGTGCGGGAGCAGGGGACAGTGGGTGCCCTGTCCCCTGCCAGTGGGAGCTGTGACATGGAGCTAGGGGAGGCGGTGTGGGATCGTACAGAGGCTGCTGTCAGTTGTGACTTGGGGTGGTGGAAGAGGAGGTGGTGTGCGGGTGCCGGAGCTGTGACCTGGGGAGGGGGATAAAGTGACATGATGTGAGGGAGCTGACAGTGGCAACTCCAGCCAACGGGAGCTATGCCCTGCGTGTGAGGGGTTTGGAGGGTTAATGTAGATGCCCCTGGGCATAATGGAGGTAACCCATGGGGGCCCTGGTGTAATCCAGTTTTACTATTTGTTTGCAGATTGAAGTAGGAAGCAGAAAATAAAACTTTAAAAATTGCGAGGTAAAGCTGCACTAATGTGGCGGCCATCCACAAACCCACACTTTTGAACCATATAATTATCTTTTCAAGTACATCTAAACACAGATAGTCTCTATTTTTATTTGCCTTATGACAAAAGGTACTAGTGTACCTCAAGAGAAAATTTTCCCTTGTGTTAATTAAGAATTTAACTCGCTGCAAGTTCAATCCAAGTTTTGGAGGCATTAATCATGTCTTCTATACTTAATTATCACTTTCGAAAAGCTGCTCTTTTTGCAGAGACAGAATTTAAGGGCTTTTTTCTCATGTTTCCTGCACTCTTCACAGCCAGCTTTGAGAAACGAGAGAAGCCGAAGGAGTCCAGTATCATCCCCCCGCCTCGCTCGTCCCTGGCTATCCCCTGCTGTCTGTCACCTGACCCCCCCACAGGGCTGCAGCTGCTGCGGGAGTCTGAGAACCCTGCTCAGATCGTGCAACCCCACTGCCTCCACCGCCGTTGCTGTGCCCTCTCCCTTTGCTATCGGCTAACAGGAGAAGAGCTCGGAGAGCTGGGAGGGAGCTCCTTGAAGGTAAGAGGACACAGCAGGGAGGGACCTTTTCAGATCCCTCTGCTGTATCGAATGCTGCATGCCATTTCAGGGTGGCGTACAGTATCACTGTCAAGTTCCGATAAAAAAAGAAAAAAAATTTCGGCATTTGATTTATTACATAATTTCCACATTCCCATACTGAGCAAATTATCGGGGGGAAATTTGTAACCAGGAGATGTCGGTGATATCTCCTGCGTTACAAGAATGATGAATAACCCTTGCACTTAATTTCTACAAAAATAGGTGAAAATCTCAATTTTCACCTACTTTTGTAGAAATTAGGCGATTATGAATAGAGCCCTATGACCCAGATGCTGATACAGCAGCAGAGGATAACAGGAGAATAGAGGACCTATTTCCTTTCCGTGTGGGCTCTTCAATAAGCCAGCCCACTATGTACAATTCCAGGAATAATTGGCACATTTCACAAAGACGATCTGCCAGTGTGTACGGAGTAAAAGATTAATTGGCCAATGTCCTCACAACAGTTATATCTTTAGATGGCAATGACTGTGTTGTTCAGTGTATATGAACAACCATCATCTGCAGATATATCTTTCAGTTGTGTACCCAGCTTAACGGAGTCTATTCCGTTTAAAATGGCAAATATATATATATATATATATATATATATATATATATACACACACACACACACACACATACCCACATCCAGATGGAAGAGATAGGAGCTTGTTTTATATGAGTAAAGGCTTCCAGTCCCGTTAAAGTCAGCTGGTTAGCAGCAAATTTATGAGCACTTATGTGCCGGTGTAATTACCCAGCCTTCTCCCAACATATTACTTTATGGTGATGCTGCTCTGGTCTTTACCTCGCTCTGGCCAAGGTTTGTAATCCACGGGCAGCGCCGATAACAGGTGCGCTGTCACGTCAGCTGAATTTGAACAGCACTTGCTCCTTATCACTTGGGGTATGTAAGAAGTTCCGAGAAACTCTATTAATGCATGCCAAGTGGGTGGTACATCTGTAACAGTATCAATCTCTTAATGCGTTTCTTCGTCCGGGTAGAATGACAGTTTCATCAGAAGGTGAATTCACCTTCTGACGAAACAGGTATTCTACCCGGACGGTGAAACATCTCTGCTACTTTTTTCATATAAATGGAATCTAATCTTGTAATTATTTCCAACCCTTTTGAACACCTAGAGAGGATTAAGGTGCTTATGTTTTTTAAAGTGACAATTAGCCTAGTGCTAGTTTGTGTTCTATGGTTGATTCTTATGGAATAAGAGATTCTTTTTATTTTTATATGTGTCCATGTAATATTTTATAAGCGCCCCCTATGATAGTTAGATACTTGTCTAGTTTTCATTTATCGCCTAAAGTCCTTGTTAGCACGCCCAAACAGCCGACTTATACATTTCTGCTCGCCGCACCAGCAGGGTAGAACCTATTGCCTGTCAATCTGGCGTCGACCTATTTAGTGTCTATATCAAGACACTGTCAATCTTTCATCCGGATACCATGTTAACCATAAAGGCAATTAATAATACAAAGTTGTGAGTGGGTGGTGGGGATACACTACATGGCTAAGGATTTACGTAAAAGAAAAATACTCAAAGTAGCAGAAAGTTTGTCAAGTATAAGGATTATGAGAAAAGGCATTCGCAGTAAGAGTGGAATGTTAGATGGTATAAAAGTGACAGCTTTGTGTTCAGTTTTATGCACAGCACACACAGTGACTCTATGCAAGCATGTAACACCAACAAATCTGTGTTTACACACTACAGACAAGGGGATAACTGAATTGAAACTGCATTCAGAATGTGAGAAGTCATACAGGCAATGGGGCTCATCTTCAGCTTGACAGCTACTCCAAACAGGAACTGGATGTCATTATGACACTTTCACCACCTATTTGGTGGCAGATTTAGTTTGATTTGTGGGTCAGGAAATTCAGTGCCAGCTAAAGTTGTGCAAACCCACAATGAGCATTCATGATGCTATAATGACATCTGCTGATTGGATTTACAAAAAGGACCATGCCACAGATCATACGATGAAATGAAAAAGGCAAGCAATAAACTTTGCATACAATGAAGTTTGCTACTTGCAATTCTGTGCATTTTTTTTTCCAATATACTATCCCTTTGATATAACTATCTCAATATTTACAGTAGAATACTGAAAAGAATACCAGAGCTCAAACACTAGTTGTTTCATATATAGTAACTAGTAAAAGCTAAAAACACAAGCCTGCAAAGTTCTAACTAAATAATGTAAACATTTATATGAACATTTGCAAATGGTGTATATTGTTACAATATTTCATACGAGTGGCTTCTCTGGATTTCACATTCCAAATTATCAGACACAAAAGGACCATATGCAACTAGACAGAAGGGTGTCTGCAAACACTGACAACGCATTCAATGGCGTCTACAAATATGCAGACATACAACCAGGTCTGGAATGACTGTCACAACATTAGGCAAATAGTTGGCTTAAATAGTAACAACCACCCACTAAGATAATAAACACCTGCATTTTAAATATCTGCCTTTCTGATTGAGGTCAGAAAAAAAAAAAAAAGGCTGTGAAAAGACACCTAAACACAATGACGTTCGCACTCCCACACAGACTTTTATGGAGTGTACGTGAAGCAAAATTATGCTTCAGAAACGCTCTAAAGATGACTTAATACACCTGATTTGATAAAAAAAAAATTTCATACATTAAAAAACCCACCTACTCAGATATTTAAAATCTTGTGGGCCCGTTACATGAGGGAAAAAAATAAGACCCCCCCCACAAAAAAAAAACATTTTGAGAAAAGGTATACAATAGTCCTGTGAGTGCCTCTTTTGGATTTCTTTCTGTCTATTAAGGATAGTGGATCCCTCCTCGGCGAGTCACCCAGCTGGGAACCTATATGCCCTAGTAGTAACTATCTCATGATATGAAATTAAAAGATCCTACTAGAGCTCCATGATGCCTCTATTGGCATTGACAACCCAGGAGACTAAATAGTGCAGTGTTCACTTGCAGCACAAGCGAAAGGAATGGATAGGGACGCGGTTGTGTGCATTCAGCATTAAAGGGTGGTAGCGGGGGAGTGTAGGTTTAGGGTACGGGGAGGTAGGTTAGGTTCTGGCACTGAGGAGGGAGGATTAGGGTAGGGAGAGGGGGTGGTCAGGATACCTACAGACAGGTGTCGGTATCATAACCCTGTTGGGATGCCGGCGTGAGGATTTTGACCACCGAGATCCCGAGTGCCGGCATCCCGTACCCATCCCCTTAGTAAGGGCTGTCAGCCAGGGACAAGGAGAGGTTACAGTGCTATGGGCAAGGAGTCACAATACCCTGACCTGGAGGATTACTGAAGAATTGATCAGATAGTCGCTCTTAGAGGACTTGTATAGCAAACTATACAAAAAAAAAGGGAGTCAGCATAAAAAAGGTGGGTGTAAACAACTAACAAAAAGAGGGAGGTTGTACAGCACTAAGGGTAAACAACATAAAATAATTGGCTTGATAAAAAAGTATTAAAAATGCATAATATTTAATACAGGAATATCAATAACAAAATTATAAACATAACACATATAGATCTAAAACATAGGTCAATGGTGTTTCAGTTGGCCATTGGTATGTCCAAATAAGTGGGTAATAAAAATAATTGATGATGGACCAGCCTCAAATGGTAACTTCAAACCAAATAGGTGTTAGAAAGAAGTTAGGTAAATCCGGATAATTTCCAAGTTAGCAGATAGTTATATTACTAGCTTGCTGTGAAAGAGATCCATCTAGTCTTTAGCAAGAAAGCTTGCAGTTGGTGGTAGCTGATGGTTGTAAATGGTGACTGTCCCAAAACTCCTGCTTTTCAATCCTGGCCCGGATAAGGAAAGACAAGTGACTCTAAAGTATCCAGTGGATAAAGTGCTTAATGCGTTACATCTTGGAATTAGACCCACAACTTATTCAGAAGCATGTATACATTGACTTTATTATGCATATATTGTTAGAACTTATTTAGCGCTATATAGCCTCCCTCTTTTTTTTTCCTATTTCTTTACTTTTCTCTGACCGGTTAGGCCCTTGGAATATGCTAGTTGGGGGATGTTTTCAAAAATTAATTTAGGCCACAATTATCCTTTAACTGTTATAATGACAACAGTTTTTCTTCTTTTTTTTATTAGGCACACCTAGATTTACCATAGAGCTAACAACCTGGAACTGCTCAATGGAAACACTGCAGTGTTCCCAATACTAAGCAAAGTTTTAAAATTAGCACCTGCTACACTCCATTCGCTGGATCTGCCACACTACAAGGTTTCCTTTTCCAACTTGACCTGTCTGAAATAAGTGAGTGTCAATGGCTCTCTCACATAAACAGATCTCATGGCTTCTTTGAAATAGGCCTAGCAGAAAGAGCAGCAGTGTGGAACGGTGAGGCTTTCTGTAGCTCCCTGCAAGAGCAGCAAACAGAGGTAAGTAAAGCTCAAGTTTTTTTTTAACTTTGTGCACACTGCCAGAAGGTATGCAGTTTGTTTTTCTTTAACGCATTAAACACAGCAACATTGCATTATTATAGGTCCTCTATTTTTAAAAAAAAATATATAAAATTAAATTAAAAATAAATAAATTGCAATTTTTTGCAATAGAGGGCCTGATTAGCAGTGGACACTAAAGCAAATGGAACGCAGCTGCGACTATATGCTAATGCCTGCCAAAAGCACAGCCGGCATAAAGACGCCCACTGCTGTCTTCTCATATAAGTCCAATGTTGCACTCCTACATCATCATCAGTACCATCAACGCACATCAAGCAGTCATGCAGCATGTATGGCAAGTTTGACTAGCCGCAAACACTGCAGGTCTTATCGCACACAGATAGGTCTCATGCTGTGAAAGGAATTGTAATGGCTAATTTATGCACGCCCAGGGAATGGCGTTTAAATGGTCAGACACGCCTGTGTTCACCTAACCACCCCATCGTTACCTCCCAAACGCTGACCATGTCATTAACTTTACAAATCATTCCTATATGCATATGTAATCGCAACATGTGCGCAGTGCGACTTGTATGCATATGTAATGGCAAATCATCGTCCTGTGGGCCTAATTCAGACCCACTCGCGAGCGTTGAGCACTCACAAGCGGGTCGATGGTGCCCTAATGGAAACGCGCACGGCGGAGGGAGTTCCGTCGTGCGCATGCGCGAGACCCACATAGCGACAGCCAAGCTGTCGCTATGGGTCTCGCACCAAAGGGGGCGTGCTGGCGATGGTGAGTGACAGCACGCCCCCTTTGGTGGGCGTGCCGGGGGCGTGGCTGCCCAGACGGAGGCGTTCCCGTGGGAACGCCTACCGTCTGGGTCCGGCCCCACTGACATCACTAGTGATGTCAGTGGGAGTGCTTTTGGCTCGGATAGAGCCAAAAGCACTCCTGGGCTTGCGGCAGCGAGACCCTACCGCAGGGTCTCGTCGCAAGCACGATGGTCGCGATGGTCTTGACCATCGCGATCCATCTTTTTGGCAGCTCGCATAAGCTGTGGGTGGTCACCCACAGCTATGCGAGGGGCCAGGAGGCCGCTCCATTTTTAGGTAGGAGGACCCTGATTCAGAGTGAGCGCTCTGATCAGAGCGTCCGGCTCTGAATCAGGCCCAGTGTACATTGCAGAATTGCGTCCTCTGCTGAATCAGACCCAGAGACTTCAACACATTTTATAAAAGTAAGATGATGAAGATCTATTACTTAATAGTACAATTAAACCATATTAGGCCTCACACACTAATAACCCTTTCAGACATATCGAGAAACCATGGTTTTTGCCGGGACTCTCTTATGTCTGAAAGGCACCAATCCGGGATCAAAGTCCCGGGTTGGCACTCCTGCTATTGACCAGGGTTTTCCCGGGACTTTTGTGTTGGGTAGACAAACCTGATTAAGTCGGAATGGCGCAACCCAGGATTTTACTCCCTGGTTCCACCTAGAGGCCTCTGATTGTCCGTTCGTGGCTGTGTGGAGGGGGCAGGGCTGCCTGGAGTGGGCAGGGCGTCCTCCTGCATTAGCAAACAAGCTGACATCGCTAGATCTGGGAAGAAAAGCCAGTGGCTTGACAGTTCTTACAACAAGGTTTGAAGACCAAGTACCTGATGGATTGGAAAGAAGTGTCCGGTCTGCGCTGCAGTGTGTAGAAGCAGCTGGCGCATACTATCTAAAGCAGGTCCACTTTGGAGGAGCAGCTGCCATGATTGACTATATTTCTGTCTGTCTCTCTCTCTGGAAAGTTTCAGTTTTCGGTTTGGAAAGGGAATTCCCTTCCTATCAATTTCTGGCTCAGTTTTGTTCACTTTTTTGGTATGGTTTTTAACACCGTGGTTTTTTTTGTGTAAATTATGTATGCGATACAACAGTAATCAGATGTAAACTTCATTATTTTTTTTTTCCCTCCACTAAATGGTTCTCCAATAGTTTATACATTGAAAAAAAATCAGTATTTCAGGGGTGTGGCCTGGCAGCTAAGGAGAAAGGAAGTGGCCTTACGAAGCTTCGGCTTCTAGGCTTGGATCGGCGGTTCTTTAGAGGGTCCCCCCGTTTCCATCACACCCCGGACCACTGACAGATAGGAGAAGCCCGGAGGTCCGGTCCAGTCGAACGTGGTGCACTCAGACGCGGATGGCGTTTGAAGCCTAGTACTTCACCAGAAGCCGCAGTGTTTCCTGCACTGCGGTTTCCGGCAGCTGACTTCCAGTTGCCGCAACCACCATGACTTCCACTACTGAGCCCCGGCTGCAAGGTGTGGGGCAGATCAGGACTCTTTCTCAAGCTGGGGGCTGCGGTTTGGGGGCTATGACTACTGGAGGCCTGCCGGAGTGAGCAGTTGGCAGCCTGTACATCCAGGTGCCTGGAACGGTGTGTGAGCCGGCAGCCATCTTAGAAACCCTGCTGCAGTATCCCAGTCAGCAGTGTATTCCTCTGCCAGCAGTATATCCCTATGTGCCTTCCTGTGCTGTGATCTCAGAAGAGTTGTCTAATCTATTTGTTTTTGTCAAGATTATAATTACATTCTTCATGATTATAGTCTCTACAATGATGTCTGCTACTTAATGATTCATATCACCCCTCATCACACTGCTACAGATTAACGCAATATTTTCAGTGGATATTTTGTGCTCCGACCTATTTATTGAGCCTCCGTACCTCCTGACTATTATTACGTCTTAGATTCTAAAAAGGACCTGACAAGGTACCTCCAGTAACTTTTGTTTAAACAACAGTCCTGAATCTCTGGGATTAAAGGGTCATCTACCTTTGCACTTCCCTACAGAAGAACTCCATGGAGGACGGTGCCCCCGACTGTGGGATCTATGACGGGGCTACTAACATCCTTTAAAACGGACATTACTACTGAGTTCCAAACAGCATTACTGACCTGTCAGCAATCAATAGATGCCTTGGGTGACCGCACAGACCATCTTGAGACCAAACTGGAGGAAGTCGTCAAATCCCATAATGATTTGATCACTCTACATGACCAACTTCAAACAGAGGTCACCTCCATGCGAGATAAGGTAGGGGGGATCTAGACGACTGATCCCACCAAAATATCATATCAAAATACGAGTTATTCCAGAATCAATCCCAAATCTGAATCTCACGGAATAGGTTACGGATCTCTCCATGAAGCTTCTTCCTACGTTCTCGATTACGTAATTTTCTGTTAGATCGTATTCATAGTCTCCCTAAAGTGAGAAATACACCCCCTGGTGTCTCAAGAGATACCTTGATGCAATTACACTACTTCCATGTGAAAGAATCTATTCTTTGCAGTTAGGCTGTCAGACTTCCACCCCAATCTTCCGGGACCGTCAGATCTTTGGAGCCTTTTCGACCACCACATTGGATAAACGTAGATCCTTTTTACCCAGTAATAAAAGCCCTCAGGAAGGCGGACATTTCGTACAGATGGGGATTTCCAACCAAGGTATGGATTATGCGTAATGGCTCCGTAACTCCTGTTTCATCTCCAGAAGATGGCATGCAACTTCTTCTTTCCTGGAATATGGCCGATATCTCAGCTACATTGCCCGAGTGCCCCCGTGTGGAGAAGGACTGGTCCGTGACAATTAATGGTCACAAGTATCTATAGACCCTAATCCGCTATATGCCTCTGCTGTCTAGAGAATTTTTTGTATCTGTTCTAATTGTTCATTGAATTACTCACTGCAATTTCTGTGGTGTTAGCGGAGAGCAGCTAAAATCGTTTGAAGAAGTTAGTGAGAATATGACCTGCTCTCCTCTGACCCAGTTCTTTTCTAATAGTTTATTTATATATAGGTGTGTTCTTTCTATATCTGTTTAATTACTCTCTCTATAGGAGTGCTTGGGGGTAGCTGCTACCCCCACTACTTTTATGAGCCACCATTGGAAGTGGCCCCACTTAGTTCCATATAGGAGCTCTCTCAGTCCTCATGTCCCCCCCTTCTACTCTATTTTGACCTACATACTCTCCTCAGTTGTATTTTTTCCCCAATTCTCGTCCTATTATTTCGAAGTTATGCAGGGTGCTTCTTGGTTTCTTTATTTCAGGTGTATCTGTCCACATTACAGATAATTTGTCGTCAAGATGGTTAATATTCTCTAAATGTGAAGGGGCTAAATTCACCTAATAAAGAGATGCCTGGCCTTGAAATCTTTTCATAAATATAAGGCACGAATTGTGGCCATTCAAGAGACGCATTTTATAAGTTCATCTCCTCCTAAATTTTTTGACCAACATTACCCACACTGAAACATGTCTAATGGCCCCCATAAAAAAGCATGGGTAGCCACATTAATTTCTGCCTCTTGTAACTCTATATTAGAAAAGCAAATTGTGGATCAAGAGGGCCGCTTTTGGATTATATTAGGGAAATTGGAAGGATTGCCAGTCACGATAGTTTCGGTATATGCTCCCAATATTAGGCAGACCTCTTTTTGTAGATGCCTTTTCACCAAGTTACAGGACTTCCGAAGGAAGTCTGTTTTTTTATTGGGGGGGATTTTAATATGGTTCTCGATCGTTCCATGGATAAATCTTCCTCAACATGTAAACTAAGATCTTATTTCCCCCCGAAATCATTCCCATACCTTTAGTCGCATTCTACTTGAATATGATCTTCACGACATATGGAAGGCAAAAAATCCCACTGTACGTGACTATATGTTTTATTCCCATGTCCATTATTCATACTCCAGCATTGACTTCGCTATATCTGATAAATGGAAACTTCAACAAATTAAAAAAGCTGTTATTCTGCCCAAAGTTTGGTCAGACAATTCAGCACTTAGTTTGCTTTAGGATGTGGGGGTGCATAGAGTGCCTGCTAATTCTTGGTGCTTGGGGGATAATTTGCTATCCGATCTAGAATCTAAACAAAACATTTCCCAACCCCTATCAATGTATTTGGAGACTAATTCCCCAGGTGACATCACAATTCAATTTCTGGTGCTCTTTAAAAGGTGGTGGTGCGAGGCTCTGCAATCCAATCTGCAGCCCGTTTTAGGAGGAATGCACTTCAGGCTGATTTGGAATTACATATGGCAGATCTGGAAGCCAAATATAATTGCTCCCCTCGGAATCTAAGCTCCATCGTGAGATACTGAAACTTCGGGAAAAGTGGAATATAATATCTTTGCAAGAAGTTTATAAAGCCATTTTTAGGTTGAACCAAAGATTTTATGTACAAGGTGATAGAGCTGGCCGTATGTTGGCACGCAAGTTGAGAGGGAAACTTGCAAGAGAACGAATCCGCGCAGTCTTCAACCCTGTGGGGGCAGGATCCTAAGGAGATAGCGGCTGCATTTGCAGATTATTCTAATCTTTATAATTTAATTAGGGATCCTCTAGTTCCGCAACCCACAGCTGACAGTTTGGCAAAACTTTTATCTAGTGTACATTTTCCTACACTGGACGAGGATTCAGTCTGTGCCCTTGGTGATCTATGGACAGAGGCTGAATTGGAGAGGGTTGACTCTTTGCCTTTGAATAAGGCCCCTGGTCCTGATGGATATGTTAATAGATTTTAGAGCATTTAAGGAAGTTTTGATTCCAGTTTTAATTAAACTTTTCAATGAAGCCTCAGAGCTTGGTTCGTTCCTTAAAGAAATGTTAGAAGCTTGAATAGTTACCTTCCCCAAACAAGGGAAGAATCCAGAGTTAATTACGAATTACTACCCAATTGCACTTTTAAATGCCAACGTTAAAATCTATGCTTAACTAATTGCTAGTAGATTGAGTCCATTACTCCCTTTTCTTATCAATCAGGACCAGGTAGGATTTGTCTGTGGCAGACAAGCCCCGGAGTCCCAAAGTTTTCCCCACGGGCGGGAGCGCTCTGCGGGGCCTGCAGAACAAGACGGCCAAAACGGGATGCAGAAACCGCGAACTTATCAAATTTGTAAAACTTGACAAACGTGTGCACAGAAGACCAAGTGGCCGCACGGCACAACTGTGACGTGGAGGCTCCCCTACCGGCCGCCCAGGACGAACCCACAGAACGTGTGGAATGAGCCGAAATGGACGAAGGAGGCCGGCGTTCGGCACCAACATAAGCCGATGAATAGTCAGTCGGATCCAACGTGCCAAAGTCTGCTTAGACGCTGGCCAACCCCTCCGAACCACATCATAGAGGACAAAAAGTGACTCAGACTTACGGAGGGAAGCAGTCCTGTCAACATAGATGCGGAGAGCTCTAACCACATCCAAGGTAGAAGAACCACCAGAGTCCTCCACCAAAGACGGTACCACAATAGGCTGATTAATATGAAAAGCCGACACTACCTTGGGAAGGAAGGCGGCTACCGTCCGGAGTTCTGCCCTATCAGCATGAAACACAAGGTAAGGTGGCTTATAGGACAGAGCACCCAATTCCGAAACTCTACGAGCCGAAGCTAGAGCCAAGAGAAGGACCGTCTTCCAAGACATGTACTTAATATCAACCTCTTCCAAAGGTTCAAACATGGACGACTGAAGAAACAAAAGCACTAAATTCAAGTCCCAGGGAGCAATCGGAGGTACAAAAGGAGGCTGCACCCGCAAGACCCCCTGAAGAAACGTCTGCACCTCAGGAATGAGGGCCAATTTCCGTTGGAACTTTAAAGGTGCAGATTTCTGCCCTTACCATTTTCTTTCAAGACGAAGGTCAGAATCCAGACCCGTCTGAAGAAAAAGCAGAAACCGGGACAACCGAAAAGTCCTAGATGGAAGATCCCGACTGGAACACCACGAGATATAAGAACGCCAGATGCAGTGATAATGCGCAGCAGAAACTGGTTTCCTGGCGCGTAGCATGGTGGGAATGACAGAGTCTGGGATTCCTCTGCGTCTTAGGATATCGGTTTCAAGAGCCACCCCATTAAACGCAGTTGCGCTAGGTTGGGGTGTACTAAAGGACCTTGCTGTAGCAGATCCGGGCGCAGAGGAAGGGGCCACGGATCGTCTGACAATAGGGACCGAAGGTTTGCGAACCAACTCCTCCGAGGCCAGTTCGGAGCCACGAGAATGACAGAGGCTGACTCGTGTTTTATCCATTTTAGCAGTCGAGGAAGAAGTGGAATCGGAGGAAAGAGGTAAACCAAGTCGTAGTTCCATGGAACTGTCAGAGCGTCAACTGCCACTGCCTGCGGATCTCGAGTTCTTGACACGTATACCGGGAGCTGACTATTCAATCGTGACTCCATGAGGTCCACCTGAGGACATCCCCATCGACATATCAGCGCATTGAACACGTCTGGATGAAGCTTCCATTCCCCGGGGTGGATATCCTGTCGGCTTAGGTAATCTGCTTCCCAGTTGTCCACACCTGGGATGAATACAGCAGACAGGATTACGGACTGGCTTTCGGCCCACCTGAGAATCTGAGTTACTTCTCGCATGGCCATGCGACTCAGAGTCCCTCCTTGGCGGTTGATATACGCGACGGCCGTCGCGTTGTTGGACTGAACTCTTACCGGACGAGTTCTTAGAAACTCTGTTGCTTCTATCAGAGCATTGTAGATCGCTGTGAGTTCCAACACATTTATGGACCACTTTTGTTCTACAGGGGACCATCGACCCTGCAAATGATAATCGAGGACTACAGCTCCCCATCCTCGAAGGCTGGCATCCGTTGTTACGATGATCCAGTCCCACACTCCGAATCTCTGGTAGCTGGGCTCAGACGGATCTGGCGATGTAGAAGCAGATGAGACCCTGACCCCTGTGTTAGTAGGTCCAGCTGAAACACCCTGGAGTGGAACCGCCCGAACTGTATTGCCTCGAAGGCCGCTACCATCTTCCCCAGGAGACGCAGACTAAGAAGGAGGGACACCCTCTTTGGTCTGAGGACCAGCTGAACTAACCACCGGATATCCCGGGCCTTGTCTACTGGAAGGAAGATCCTCTGTGATGCCGTATCTAAGATCATGCCCAGAAACAGGAGCTTCTGGGACGGATTGAGATTTGATTTCTTGAAGTTTATTATCCAACCGTGTTGGATTAGAGTCAGATATGTCAGTAAGGCATGACTTGTAAGAAGAGATACCGACTGCGCCTTGAGTAACAGGTCGTCCAAATAAGGGATTATGTTCACACCCGATGACCAAAGGAGAGCAATCATGACTGGCATGAGTTTGGTGAATATGCGGGGAGCCGAGGATAACCCGAACGACAATGCCCGAAACTGATAATGATCCTTCAATATGGCGAAACACAGAAAGCCTTGGTGTGGTTCCCAAATGGGAACGTGGAGATAAGCATCCTTGATATCCATGGATAATAGGAACTCTCCTGGTTCCAAGATCGCAATAACGGACTGCAGAGACTCCATTTTGAACCGATACATCTTCAGATACAGGTTCAATGACTTGAGGTTCAAGATGGGCCTGACCGATCCATCCGGTTTGGGTACTACAAACATGTTTGAGTAAAACCCCATACCTCGTTGATGTTCTGGAACGGAGACTAGCACAGATGATACTACTAGAGACTGGATAGCCTTCTGTAGAACCCTGGCCTTGTCTGCAGGTATTGGCAGACTTGTAGTGAAGAACCGAGGTGGAGGGGGGACCTCGAACTCTATTCGGTACCCCAGGGAAATTAGTATGCGGATCCACGGCTCTGGAGATGTCTGGTTCCAAACTTGTTGAAATCTTTGCAGGCGGCCTCCCACTGTAGGTGGTCCCAGGTGGGATGGAAGACCGTCATGCCACCTGTTTTTCAGCTGGCTTAGGCTCCTGTCTACGTGCACCCGAGTGTGGGCGACCTCTACCTCTGCCGCCTCTTGCTTGGGAGGGAGCACCTCTGGCTCTACCACGAAAGGAATGTGGCGCACGAAAGGAATGAAAGGAAGGTCCAGTGTAAGATCGTCTTGGAGCCGGTGCAGTTGACAGGAGGAAGGAAGACTTACCCCCCGTGGCCTGGGATATCCATTTGTCTAATTCCGGGCCAAACAGCATGTCGCCATTGAATGGTAAACCCTCCACCGCACGCTTGGATTCTGCATCCACAACCAGAGGGCTCTGCGTCCCGAAATAGCATAAGAAGATATGCGAGCACTAATCTGACTGATATCTTTTGACGCTTCTCCCAGGAAAACTGCAGACTCGCGGATGTGTTCAGCTAGTAAGCGTAACTCTGCTCTAGAAGTACCCGAGTCCAAACCTGTAATCAACTGGTCAGCCCAGCAAACCACCGCTTTGTTAACCCAAGCAGTAACAAGGGTGGGCCTAAGTTGAGCACCCGCTGCGGTATAAATAGATCTTAGCGTTGTCTCCAATTTACGATCCGAAGGATCTTTTAGTACTGTAGCTCCCGGTACTGGGAGTGCTGTTTTTTTAGAAAGACGGGAGACGGACGCATCTACTGGAGGGGGTGTTTCCCACTTCTCCATCATGGATGATGGAAAAGGGTAGCTAGAAGGAAACCGGCGCGGAATTTGGAACAGTTTATCCGGTTGCTTCCAGGCCACTGAGAGCTGCTGTTGAAGATGCAGTGAGAATGGAAAAACCGCCGAACTCTTTGGTTGTTCATGAAATAATTCACACTCCTGGGATGCAGGAATAATATCCTCAGGTAAGTTAAGGATTTTTCTGACCGCCAAAATTAAAGATTCCACCCCAGGAGAGGTGGACTCTAACTCTAGAGGGGTATCGTCCTGTAATGCTTCCTCCAATTCCCCTTCCTCAGTATCCTCCGTAGCGAGGAACTCCTCGTCAGACTCTTCTGACTGGAGGATAGGCGATAAAGGACGCTTTTGTGTCGGTCCCTGTAAGGAAGTGGAGGGTGCGGACACAGCCGTACCCATTACCTGTACCAGGGTGTCTAGAGACTTGGTTAGCCCAGCAACCCAGGGAGGCTGAGACTTACGTGCCTCAGCTAACTCAGACGTTAAATCCGTCATTACTCCTACCATGTCAGCGGCCCATGTAGGCGCAGGTGAGGCAGTATTAGCCACAGGTGGATCAATTGCTATACAAGCATCACATAACGTGGACCCAGCAGCATGCGGCTTGGATAGTTTGTTGTTACACCTAGAACAAACAAACATCTTTTGAGACGCTTTTGTTCTGTTTCACATGGATACACACAGTCACCACACACAGAGGGACAGAGTATATACAGAAGTAAAGAAAAAAAACAGAAGCCTGGCATGGGACACAGAGGAGGAGCACACCCCACTCCCTTCCCACAGATCAGATTCCCTGCACCCCCAGTGTATTATGCACAGCCTCTGCTTAACTTGTAGCTGCTGTAGCCAGGAATGGGGAGCCAAAGAATCCAGCCTTCAGATCTGCTACACTCTTCCTGTACAAGGGAGAGATACAGGCATTTAAGAGCTAATAAACGGCAGTCACGCTGTTACTACAGCCACTTGCTGCATATAGAGAGAGCCCGCGCTGATTAGGCTCCGCCCCTTCTTCACGCCCTAAGGGCTCCATTATGGCTGCTATGATCATCCCCCCTCCCTTCCGCGCTACCCGCGTGTTCAAAAGGGAGAGGGAAGAAGCAGGGAGCCGCGTGTAGCGCTGTGTATTCTCTAACACAGCGCAGGGCAGCGCTGACAGCGGGACCCTGCAGCGCTGTCTAACAGCGCTATTGACACAGTAACAGCGCAGTATGCTGTGTCAGCGCCGGGCAGCGGGGGCAGGAGCCGGGGGATGCGCAGCTTGTTACTCACTGCATGTCCCCTGTAGTCTCTCTCTCTTGGCAGGTCAGCAGCTTCTTGTGTGGAGACCTGCTGTGGCGATAAGGAGCTGTCAGGAGCTCTTGTAATGAGCCCTGTGCACTCCTACCTGGTGTTTGCTAAAACACCAGGGCGCCAGGTACCCGGATCCCACCTTTTAGATAGGTGGCGAAGGGTACCTATAGGA
>JAUIMM010000281.1:16637500-16850000 GCA_031769625.1 Taudactylus pleione | reverse complement strand
GCCTCAGTTTACCTCCCAAGAGATAAACAGAAAGTTCCCTAATCAAAGCTGGCGATACTTACTTAACCTTCAACATTTCTAGAATAATCTTCATTAATAAGCAAATAGTCACTAGGTGGTTTGACTTTTTTTTTCTGAAGTACTATGACAACAGAAAAAAAAAAAATAATAATTAAGCCCAGCTACTGTAAACCACCACTGTCAGACAGTACATTTTGTAATTAACAAAATCCACAGTATCTTTCCTGGCATTGGGTATGGTATGCCGGCGCTCGAGATCCTGGCAGTTGGGATTCCAACGCTGTCCTCCCGACAGGGTTAAGATACAGACAGCTGTTGGTATCTTAACCCTTCCCCTAAACCGCACCCCAAACCAAACCACCCCCCTAATGCCTAAACCTATCCCTCCCCCCTAGAGCCTAACCCTAACCCCCCCTAGTGCCTAACCCTCCCCTTAACCCCACTACTGACCGTTGTGGTGTTGGCGGTCAGGATTCTGACTGATTTGGGGATACCGGCGCCAGCATCCAACAAGCCAGGATATAAATTACATCCCCTTTCATTTAACATATCTATTATTATTTTTAAAATATAATTAGTGCACGCATGGAAGTATTGCTATATATTTATCATTTAAAAAAAACAAAAGAAAAATCCAAACAAATTTACTGCAAGCTGTGCCTAGGCCAAAGAGTGGCCATGTGAACAGCCATAGTTATACTCATAAAGATCAAGGATTTTCTCTTTTAAAGCACTTTTCCAGCAGAAGCGTTAGTGCTTAAACATTTTTGGCAATAATTTACCCATCACATATTTAGATTTATTTTCTAACTAAATTTGTACATGAATCACTAAACTATAGGTACAAATGCTGAAGTCTGAATCAGCCTATTTAAGACATGACCAGTCATATTACAGTGAAATAGATAGGAGCACAATATTGGAACAAATAAAATTAAAAACAGGTTCCACAAGTTGAAGCAAAGCTTGCATAGTCATAGGCATGGTGTAATTATCCACTCACAGTCGGAGGGGTGTGCAAAAAGCAATGCTTGGGGTTAAAATGCATGTAAATTACCATGTTCTGTTAAGCAGCCCATGAGCTGCTGCTCTGTACTGAGTGAGAAGGTAATCCTTTACTTTCTCACAGAGAGGTGAAGCTTTATCTTCATTATTAATATATGAAGTGTTTCCACACATAATTATTATTTGGGCATGGCCATTTACCTTCTGTTTCATGTCATTGTATGCGATTTGCTTGCAATCATCCAGTCAATGTAAAGCTCTGCATCATATATACATTGGAGCTTTGTAAATATAGGATAACAACAATGGCATCAGATATAGGTCCAATAGTTGAAAATGCCATCAACTGAGTAACTGCAACATCACTGGCACCACTTGTTAAGAAATCAATTCACTGACACATTGATAAACCGGTCACTATTGGAGTGCTTCAAATGGCCAGGGGTTCCGGGGTAGCCTAGAACAATGTGTTACTGAGCAGAAAAGGTTACGGTATAGAAAATACTGCTCATTTAAAAGTAAATATCCAAAGGAAACATCATAGCTTCAACAGAACCTTGTGGCTATGTGCTACACTTATATGGGCAGAGAGTACATGTTAATATCATAGCTGCATCAGTGTGTGCGAGTGAAAAAGAGTGTGAAAGTTCTTATAGGTTTCAGTGCATAACTTCCTACAGAGTTTTATTTAGAGGTGATGTGGACAAAGGAAATGTAGGTAAATACATACTGAAGTAAGTTATCCTATATAAAGATATAATTGTGCAAAATAAAAAAAATAAATAAATGTTCAAACACCCACTTTCTCCATTAGCTTTTAGCAAGACAAATTGGTGGAAGACAAAGACAGCGTTGCAAAAGAAGAACTAGGCAAATAAAATGAATACAAGATCTTTTGTGAGTTGTGACATTCTAGGGATTTGCCTATATGGCAAATATAGCCACACTTAAACAACTACAGTAAACACCCTGTAAATCTGATAAATCCTTGGAGCCAGGTAGTCTAGCCCACATATTTGCTACTGCAGAATTCTAAAGAGGTACAGCTCTTCACAGGCTACTAGATTTTACATCTAAACTCCTTCAAATGAATTTAACACACAATTGTGCACATCTCAATTGTTAAAATTAGCATCAAGTGCGCAAAATATTTCAAAATAAAAATTATACAAGCAAGGAATACAGCCATGGCCAAAAGTTTTGAGAGTGACACAAGTATAGGTTTTCACAGAGTTTGCTGCTTCAGTGTTTTTACACCTTTTTGTCAGATGTTACTGTGGTATACTGAACTACAAGCATTTCATAAGTGTCAAAGGCTTTTATTGACAATTACATTAAGTTTATGCAAAGAGACAATATTTGCAGTGTTGACCCTTCTTTTTCAAGACCTCTGCAATTCGCCCTGGCATGCTGTCAATCAACTTCTGGGCCACATCCTGACTGATGGCTGCCCATTCTTGCCTAATCAATGCTTGGAGTTTGTCAGAATTTGTGGGGTTTTGCTTATCCACCCACCTCTTGAGGACTGACCACAAGTTCTCAATGGGATTAAGGTCTGGGGAGTTTCATGGCCATGGACCCAAAATTTTGATGTTTTATTCCCCAAGCCACTTATAGTTATCACTTTTGCCTTATGGCAAGGTGCTCCATCATGCTGGAAAAGGCATTGTTCATCACCAAACTGTTCTTGGATTGTTGGGAGCAGTTGCTCTTGGAGGATGTTTTGGTACCATTCTTTATTCATGGCTGTGTTCTCAGGCAAAATTGTGAGTTAGTTCACTCCCTTGGCTGGGAAGCAACCCTGCACATGAATGGTCTCAGGATGCTTTACTGTTGGCACAGGACTGATGGTAGCGCTCACCTTTCCTTCTCCGGACAAGCGTTTTTCCAGATGCCCCAAACAATCTGAAAGGGGGATTCATCAGAGAAAATAACTTTACCCCAGTCCTCAGAGGTCCGATCCCTGTTCCTTTTGTAGAATATCAGTCTGTCCCTGATGTTTTTTCCTGGAGAGAAGTGGCTTTTTTGCTGCCCTTCTTGACACCAGGCAATCCACTAAGTTTGTATCAACATTTTTCATACTGGTAAAAAGTTCAGTACAGACACACATACAAAATACATATTAATAGGAGACTAAAAGCATGAAAAAAACATTATCGTTTATCACTTTAGCAGAGCATTGATTATTTGTTCATTAAGGGGGAAATAAATTGTTTGTGCCAGTCACTGATGGGTGCCCAACGGAGCATTTCAATTGTTACTCCATTGGGGTGCGAAAACCGCAAATGCTTGTGCTTGCAGCTGTCAAAGTCAAATAATTGGATACGATCGCTTTACAATTATTATCTGACAATATAGTCTATAGCCTGATGACGTGTTACTAGGACGCTAATTTGCGTCGGTGCAATCCAATGCGCACAAATGCGAATTCACGACACAAATACACTGACGCACATACACACACATATATATATATACACACATACATACACAGACACTCATATGTGTATTCACATACATACACATGGACGCTCATCTGTATATATTCACGTACATATACAGACTCACATTTGCTATTTCAATACACAGCCGCACTTATGCAAACACATACATATTAAATGGTTCCCACACATTATAGATAATAATCAGAGTTATTAAAGGTATTTGTTAGCTAATAATTATGGTGTAAGATGTACTTAAAAGAGATCTAAGGTTCAGAATACAGTGGGCATGACATGTTTGGTATCATTCTAAATCCCTATTTTCAGACATCTGTTTCTATCGGCAAAGAAGTCGCATCATGCGTCCGCTAGATATGGATGATAGGGAGTTATTGAATAGAATGTTATTACTTGTATTCAGTGTTGTTGCCAGTATTAACCAGTTCTTCGGCGGGAAGCTACACAATGTGACTGTTGGAAGACTGAGCCATACCCCTGATGACACCGTATGAACTGACCAACGACCAGAAGCAAGAACCAATGAGAACCTGTCAATTTGTCCCTTTGTTAACTCTGAAACCTGTAAGGTATATGGGGTGGTGTCCTGACCCCAGTGTACACACATCTTCTTTGCGACCGTAGACTTCAGGACTAATGACTGTATACTGGGACCAGTGCGCACGCGTATGTATCGGCTGTGCTATTTTATTGCTTTTTACTCTAATTGTTAACTCTTACATCGTGTTACCCTTTTTTACATAAATAACTTTTTGTGCTTTGGAACCACACGATTGGACTGAAAAGCAATTCTTTCTTAAGCGACTTGCAGCGCTAAATAGCGACTAAACGGTATTCATACAGCCTCCTGAGGTGGCGAGCAGATTAGTGCTATAAGTCGTGGTTTTGGGCGACCTCACCAGTACTTTAGATAGGTATAGCAGTTTTACGCTGCTAAACCCAGTCTAATTAGGAGCAACAAGCGCAATAATTAATGGGCGCCCAAAACAATTCAATTGCAACATTGTGCACCCATTAGTGTGCCTTAAAAAACAATTGAGTTCTAAAGCTGCAGTGCAACATGTACACAATGCCGATTTGCATGCAGGCGTGTCTGAAGGTTTAGACCCTGTTTAATGGATGTGCATAAATTAGCCACTGCGATCTCCTTCACAGCATGAGAGCTCTCTGCATGCTAGGTGAAAAGCTGCGCCTCAGAGAGGTCAGACTTGCCGCATATGCTGCATGTTACTGATGTTTATGCTGGTGTGTGACGTTGGACAAATATAAGACGGCAGCAGTGGGCGTCCCCAGGCCCAGGTAAGCTTTGGAAAAATTTGCATATTTTTGCAGCTACGTTCCATGCAAAATCGCAGCTGCGATTGCATTAGCGTGCCCTATGTACTTAAATCAGCATTGCCAAAGAGTAGTGTTTCCCAAACTCATTCCTCAGGTAGTGTTAAAGCTGGCCATACATCCTTTCCTCCGGGACGTAGTCGGCATCCCAGCATGCGGGAGGCAGATGGTCTAAATACCGGTGCCGAAATCCCGACCATCGGCATTCCAAAGGTAAGTATTGGGGTGTTAGGGGGAGGTTAGAGTTAGGCATTAGGGGGAGAGTTAGGGTTAGGCACCGGGGAGGGAGTGTTAGGATTAGGGTGCGGGGAGGAGGTTGGGTTTAGGCACCTGGGGGGGGGTTAAGGGTTAGGAAAAAAAAACTTAAAGTTTGTTCCTATGGGTGTCGGGATTCTGGCTGTCGGGATGCCGCTGTTTGTGTTGTAACCAGCGGCATTCCGACAACCGGGATTTCATACCCAACCCCTTTCCTCCAACCAGTTTGTCAATTGCTCCCATGCATTACTATCAGCAAGTTGCTCCCAAACACCAGAAAACACGAAAAAGGTCAGTCAAGTTGGTTAAGTTTGTTTTATTTAAAAACTTGTCTGAACAACAGCTTAACTCAGTTTTCAGATGTTTGAGAGTAAATAGGTGATTGTCATTTGCTCCCATGCACTTCCGGATTTTCAATCCACCAACCAACTAGTTGCAGGAAAGTTGGTCTGATGTATGGCCAGCTTTAAGCCGGGTACACAGACTATGCCGTCCAATTCGGCATATCGGAGGTCATATCCTCCACATTAAGTGTGTACCCGCTATGTCGCTGATGATGCGCATTGTCAGCAACATCGCCCATTGGACCTGCATGCAGATCAAAGTGGCGATGTCAGCGAGCGCCATGCTGCTTGCGCCATCGCTCCCGGCATCAGCAAGTGTACACGGACTTGCCGATGCCTGCACGAGACATCGGCTGGGTACACATCGTTAAGTGTTTACCCAGCATTACAGTGCAGAGTTTCCAATTTTCCTAGTTGGTGCACAGGTGTAGTCATTACTGGCTGACATTTTAAAATAACCACAGGTGGAGCTAATTATTTCACTTGTAATTCTGTGAGGAGACCTGGAAAACATGCACTGTTAGTGCTCCCTGAGGTATGAGTTTTGGAAACACTGCCATAGAGCATTATTGTAGTTCATCTAATGCTTCCGAAACTTGCACTCAATGTCATAATTGACAAGATGCAAAGGGAATCCAACAGCTGTCCCACTATGTGTGTGTTTGTATATAAAGAACAAAAAGCTTTTTGTATGAGGCATTAATGCTACAAAAAGAATAATGAATTTTTTTTTGTTAATAACTGTGTGGACAAAAAAACTATTTCTCAAAAAGCCTTTTATTCAAGTGCAGGATGCTTTATCTGCGATCATTTTTGTGGCATGCAATGTCAGTCTGAAACTATTGCAAATGACAGATACAGATGCAACTACCAGCTTATTTTCAGCACCAAAAAAGTGACACGAAGCCATGTAAACATGGAAGAATAACACAAACTCCATACAGATAGTGCCCTGGTCAATACTGAACCCATGTACCCAAAACTGTGAGGCAATTGTGCTAACCACTGCGTTACCATACTGCCCAAATTAATAAGCCATATCGCGACCGCATACTGCAAGGGGTATGGTGGGGACTCGGGAGAGAGGGGGGGGGGTTCATTTTACTTTCTATTAAGGTACCAGGTGTAAAACCCAGGAAAATTAGGTGAGTGTCTAAAAATATTCCAAGTAAAACAAGTACAGTAATATGATAAAATGTTAACTTCAAGGAGGCGAGGGGGTGGTGGATCCAATTAATCTTAATCTGAGCAAACACAGAGTGCTATATATAGAAAGTAAAGTAAGTCCTACCATTTATGTGTCTAACATATGAACTCATACATGTTCAGTAACAAAGTAAATGAATTACGGTACACCTACAGCATGACCATTTAAAATATTCAAAATAGCAGTAGATATACTTTTTGGGTCTGTAAAAGAAGGCGGCAGTAAAATATCCTATGATATATTTATTGAAACTTTAATGTACTTTTGACAATAATATAGGCCCTAGTCTTCGAAACATTCATTTAGTATCAATAATGATGAACAAGGTTTGAATCTTCTCTAATCTAATTATCCCAAGGGCTCAAAAGGGACAACCCCAGTCAGTATCCATGATGATAGCCTGCTTTTGTTTTTGTTTTTTTCAGTGTAAATTACCAATATACAGAACTCTGAAAGAACATCAGAATTAATGGTTCTTGTAGTAGTGCAGTCACAGAAAAACACTTAGGGCGGGATTAAATTACCCCCATAAAGGGGTGCTAATTGATCGCCGGCCTATATTCAATTAGCCCTGCTTATCCTCCTGAGACCTGAAAAGAAATCCCCGTTAACTGTGTAGTTATTGGGTGATAACTGGCAGTTAACGCACAGGTCACGGATTCTGTGCGTTCGTGCCCGATGACACGTGTTTAATGTGCGTTAACAATGCTGTCACGCAATTGCGGGAGGCTAATTGAATAGTCCCAGGAGTTAAAGCCAGAGGCTACCTCCCGTTATTATTTAACGCGGGAAATTTAATTGCCCCCTAAGATTCCTCCCACACTCCAAAAACATACTGGTAGGTTAATCGACTTCTGACACAAAAAAATAATAATAATAATCCTTTGTGCCAATGTTCTCAGGTTTCTTTTTATTTCTAGGGATAGAGAAAAAAAAAAAAAAATACATACATACACACATTATATATATATATATATATATATATATATATATATATATATATATATATATATATATACACACACACATACATACACACATACACATAGATACTGTATGTTTTTTGTGTTTCTTCATTAGGCTCACTGACTTTTTCCAGATGTTTTATGGAGTTTATTATAGAGTCCAGTGTATCTGCACCTTTTGCTTTTCTACGCGGATCCCGTCTGTCTCTGAAGATGTGTTTTCTCCTTGTTGGTTTTTATTTTATTTTAAAAATTTTATAAAAACATTTTGCACTTAAAATAATAATAATAATCCTAGTATGTATATGAGTGTGAATAACTAAACAGTCTCTAAATCACCATGAAATATGTATGTGCTATATAAATAACTTAATTATCTATGTACCATATTAATATTCCATAGTGTACTCTCCAAAGTGGCAGTGTAGACTGAGGAAAAGAAAATCACAAATCTGACTGTTGTCTACAGATTCAAAGTGGGCGATTACTGCAGCATTAACTGAAAATAGAGCGTTTAGTTACTTCCAGCAATTCACCTTCTGCCATTTCTAAGCTTAAAGCATTTGGATGCTCTATTTTGTGTGATCAGTAAATAGAGCCAGTCTAGGAGGAACAACAGAAAGATTACCTGCTTACAGCTGTAAAAGGTGTAAAGTTCATCTTGCACTGAGCAGCAGTACAAAGTGTGAGGGATAATATGTCATTTCAACATTTGCAGCTTCAGCACGCACCTATTACAAATTGGAGTAACTTGTTTTAAAAAGTTTTTGGTAAATTTTGACCTCTAAGCATTTACTATATACTTCAGATATTTAATTTCATCATCACTGCCAGGTTGGATTAACACTGTAGCACCCATATTTATTGGTATAACACGGAGAACCTACAGTTGACAATCTTGCAGGAGCGGACAGGCCAGCAATTTCACACAAAATATCAAACCAAATGATGCTCCAACAAAATTACAAAGAACTGTGAAATAGCATTTAAGAATTACAGGCCTCCATCAATGATTATGACTCTGCTCTCACATTGCTATAGCTCACACTTGTTTTGCAAGTTCCTTTGGTACACCCCCCCAAAATCCACCAAAAAAACCAAACAAAAAGGATTGCCATGGCCAAACTACGCCTCCAGCGAGGGGAGGAAGGTTTATGAGTCATAGCTCTGGCAGCCTTCTCTCACTTTAGATATACAGTATAATGGACTGGCTGTTAGAGCACAACATTTTCAACACTTGTACCAGATTACATAAGGGGTTATTCTCTTCTAATTTCCCTTCAAACCTCAAAATCTTCACTCCTATCTCATGTCCTCTCAAACTCCTTGTTTCAACACACTTACCTATCCTGGATAACTATTAATCAAATTTCAGGACATTAGAGGCACCTTTGATTTAGCGAATAAACATTTCTTTATGTACCCCCAGATTCAACATTACTCCCTTTCTTCCCTCTTATGCCATCTCCACATTCACTCAATAAATTGAAGTCACCGTTGACCTTTGTTCAATGTAACCTGTACTGCATTAGATATATTTACAAGGAACTCATTCATATTGAACCATCTAATGTGTGGCACAGAATGATTACTGTTTGGTCTTGTGACATCACTTCCATTATCTCTTCCAATTATGTACTGATTAATTTTGTATCAACCATGACATTTTTACAACCCGCACTACTTCAGGAAGTTCATTTCAAAACTATTAACAGGGCATTCATTTCACAATACCAATTTAGGTATATGGTTAAGGACAAATCAGGCCAGTGTCCTAAATGGAGATGCCCGGCTGCCACGTATTTACACACATTTTGGGAGTGTACCAAGACAAACTCAAAACTCTTTTCTCACTACAACTCCAATTAGACCCGCTAGCAATATTGTGTGCCGACTTTAGACATTTGCACTAAGGACCACAACGTAAATTGATCATTATTCTTCTTACAGTTATTACATTAACAAATAGCAATCCTGTTCAAAGACTAGGACTGGCCGATCACCCTCTTTTTTGGTGACCGTTAAACAGATGTTAAAAGATTTATACTTTGACAGGCGGGCTGCACTTCCACACTTTGAGACGGGAGTTGCCTGGTTTAATAAGAAATGGGGTATATACATCGATGATGAAACTGCCAACATCTAGAGAAGTACCAGATATTTTATGTTGTGTTAAGGAGTGAACCTCCTTCATCATACTCGTTCCTCTTCACAACCAGTCCCCCAACCAATCCTACTGTCATTCTCCTTTTGTCTTGTTTTCTTAAGGTGACCACACACTGAACAACTCGCAAATGATGCGATGTCGTTAACGATTTCCCTTGAACTCCCCAGCAGCTCCCTGGCAGTCCTGAACAAACTATATCGTTAGTAAAGTGTTAATTTTGACAAACGATCTATCATACGTCCTTAACAATTTCCAGTGTGTCGTGTAAGAGATCTGCAGATCTTGCCTGCAGTAGGCAAGATCTGAAGATACGACGGACGACCCGTGGGAACACGCATCGGCATCGTTATCAACAGTGAACACTCATGATTTGCACGATTTGTCAAAATCGCCAAATCGTGCAAAATATCTGACAGTGTGTGAGCACCTTTAATGTAGCCCTTATATTAGTTCCACTTTCACCAATTGTATAATTCTTGTTTGTATATTTGTTCGGTACCATTTCCAGAAAGAAGGCCTACATACACCATCAGTCCACGTTGAATGTTTTTCTCCTGAACTTATTCCTATCCAGCCTGTATTGCTTTTATTTAACTTGAATGTAACTAACTAACTATCTCTATAGGTTTTTGTTATTTTTAATGTTTTGGTAAACCCTAAAGCTGGATACACACTATACGATGTGTATCCAGCCATCAGCCCGACGCGATGTAACAATATATTCGGTGCGCCGTACAACTACAGGATCTGGTGTACAACAGCTCAACATATTGTTCCATGCTGCATTCAGCAGCATGGCATCATTCATTGTATCATCCCATCTGCTATGCAGCACAGCAGATTGGGACGATGGGATGAACAACCGCCGTGCCGTGAGTCGGAATGATATATTAGAAGATTTTCCATAGCCAAAAAAACCTTACGGTTTCACATGTCCCATCAAGGCTGCTTAGACATGATCTGAAAATTCACAAAACCTATTGATTTTCTGCCAAACTTCAAAAAGCAATGAAATTACAATTAATGCTGACACTTTAATGGACGTGTTCCTTGCGCAATACAGATATGGTATGCCATCACACCCTGTGGTTGACTGCAGATTCAGTACTCACAGAATGAGATTGCTGTCACTCACAAAATGGTGGAGCTGCTAATTCACAGAATTATGTGCTCAATGGAATACACACATGCAGTCTATGCAACTGAGGTTTGAGCAGTTATATGGCTCCCACATCCCACTCAGTGCCCACAATCTTCCCATTTGATCACCAAAACAATCTCACTGGCTTCCAACATCCTTCTCACTGCATACATTTATCTCATTTAGAATATATGTTCAGCTCCCTTATTTTTAAAAATATCATATACTCTGTCTATGCATGTACACTTTCTTCCCCTATATGCCTCCATGCTTCTATATATTCCCCAATCCCTACTGTTGTGTGGTCTCCCAACTGTGATAGTCTGTGTTCCCTCATTCGTACCAATGTTTTTCCCCAGCCGCACCTCCCTACATCCTTGCCTTCTCCACAGCCACGTTGCGGTATCTCTCTCTCATCTGTGGCACTTTCTTCCTCTATCTGCACTACTCTGGTCCACCAACCGTGCAACTCTGTCTCCCCCCACCACCAGCACCTCTCTGTCTTCCTCCCAATCCACACCAATCTGTCTTCCCCAATCCCTACTGCTGTGTGGTCTCCAAACTATGGTAGTCCTTGTTCACTCATCCGCACCAATCTGTCTTTCTCCATCTGTACCGCCCTGCATCAGTGCTGCTCTGTTTCCTTCTGCACCACTGCCTTCCCCTAAGCCACGCTGCTGTCTTCCTTTCCTGTGGCACTCTTTCTTCCTCCATCTGCACCACACTGTCGCCCCCAACTGTGCAACTCTGTCTCCTCCCCCCACCCGCACTACTGTCTTCATACCCATCCACACTAATCTGTCTTCCCAAATCCCTACTGTTGTGTGTTCTCCTATTTGTGCTAGTCTGTATTCCATTATCCGCACCAATCTGTCTTTACCCATCTGCACTGCTCTGTCTTCCCATGTCCATGCCACTCTTCCCCCATCCACCTCGCTGTCCCCCCAAACCATGCCACGCTGTTTCCCCCCATCTGCACCGTTTTCCACCCATCTGCATTACTTTGGCTACCCTCCCCTCTGTACTGCTTAACCTTCCCTCCTCTACACACCTTTGTGTCTCAACTATCCACGCTGCTGTGTCTCCTCCCCCCATCCACACCATTTTATCCCATCTGCACAGATTTTCTGCTTTGACCTCAGTTGCATAGACTGCATGTGTGTATTCCGATGAGCACACTATTCTGTGAATTTGCAGCTCCACCATTTTGTGAGTGACAGCAATTTCATTCTGTGAGAGTGCTGATTCTGCAGTTCACCACAGGGTGTGATGGCATACCATATCTGTATTGCGCAAGGATCACGTCCATTAAGGAGTCAGCCTTAATGATCATAATTTCATTGCTTTTTGAAATGTGAGTGGCAGAAAATCAATAGGTTTTGTGAATTTTCAGATCATGTTTAAGCAGCCTTAATGGGACATGTGAAACCATAAGGTTTTTTTGTCTGTGGAATTTCATAGCTTTTTTTCAAATTTATTAACTATCAGGATTTGGATGAGCAAACCGGGCCACCTACAGGGGAGAAGGGCAACAAAATGGTACACCAACGCAGGTGGAAGAGGGGACAGCACACTGGAGGTTGGTTTGGGAAGTGCAGAGTGCGAGATGGCTGCAGGCGTGTGGGGTAGCGGCAGCAACGGTGGTGCAGAGCAGTGGCAGCGGTGCAGTGCAAAGGGGGCATCAGTGGGCAATAGAGGGCTCACTGGTAGTGCGTATGCACCTGAGAAAAATCAAATCAACAAGTCACAGATGCACGAATGCAGCAGTGAGATCCATCTACACATCTGTTAAATATTCAATTTGTAAAAAAAAAAAAAAAAAAAAGGCGTAGGCCCTCCCCCAAAAAGACAACCAGCACCGGGCTTTGGAGCCCCAGTACTGGTTGTGCTAAATACAGGGGACAAACAACGAAGGGGTCCCCCGTATGAAGCACAACCAGCACCAGGCTTTTCAAAACCAGTCCTGGCTGCCAAAATACGGGGGACATATGATGTAGGGGTCCCCCGTATTTAGTGCAACCAGCACTGGGCTCGGAGTCGGTCCTGGTTCTGGAAATAAAAGGGGAAAAAAAATGCATAAGGCCCCCCTGTATATCCCAGAACCAGCACCGGACCCTTTCTAGCAGGGGGGTGATGCCACGGCCAGGCCGGGGATCCCAGGGGAGTTGGGGACCCCCCCATTAAAGGGGTCCCCCCTCTCCAGGGCACTCCAGGCCCAGGCTTAAGGCTTATAGCCCGGGGCTATCCCCAGCACCCCTGGGCGGTGGGTGCTGGGTTTATTTGTGTTGTGCATATGAATATATAAATATTGTCTTTTGCAGTAGTACTACAGGTCCCAGCAGGCATCCCCCGCATACTGGCACTTGGAGAACCACAAGTACCAGCAGGCGGGGCACTAAGGGCCTGCTGGTACCTATAGTACCCCTGCAAAAGAAATATTAAAATGAAACAGACACGGTTTTTTCAAATATTTAATTTAGCGGCACCTTCACCTGGGGGGGCGGCAACCTTAAGCTTTTTTACATGGCTGCTGCTCCCCCAGGACTTCTAGGTCATCTTCACCTGGAGGGCTACGGCCTTTAAACTTTTTCCTGGCCGTCGCCCATCCAGGGCTTCCACGTCGTCTTGTGTCTTGTGTCTTTGGCAGCTCTTTGGCCCGCCGCTGACTGAGTGCACGGCAACTCGCGCTGGAAGTATTTAAGCCAGCCGAGGAGGCGGGGAGATGACGTTGCGAGCCGTAAATGGCTCGCGGCGGCCATCTTTTAATTTCAAAAATGGCGCTGAGGCGCCATTTTTAAAAAGGGCACACTCTGTTCTCCCCACTGAATTAAATGGTGAGAACCGTTCACTGGCTGAGAGGCAGAAGGCTCGCCTCTCTCAGCCAATGAGCACTCCGCACCTGGATTTCTGGACTGAAATCCCGCAGCGGAGCTGTCATTCGGGTAGTAGTGCCCTTAGAGGACACAAGAATAGTAGGCAGCGTCTAAGAACACATATCAGGGAGTATAAATTTAAATCACCATTATTAAAAACTCATTTATTTGAGAATATGCAAACATTCAGAAGTATCAATAAAACTCCCGGGAGTATAAGAAAATTATAAACACACACGTGTTTAAGTAAACAACATGTATTTAAATGGAGCACAGAATCACAATTCAATGTTGATGTCAAACAAACAAATGCAATAAAAGGTCTCAGTAATTCCTTAGTTAATGAGTATGCATCTGAGCTCTAATGCATCTGTAGACCAAGTTCAAAGCAGCCCAGTTAGCAACAGTGTATCTGATAACTGAGAAAAAAGCTACTATGTAGCAGTAGATTGAGAGCTGAGTGGCCCAGTATAACTAAGTGGCTGGCAGTGTTCCACAGTGCACTATTGATATGCGCTTCCAGTATAAAATAATGTAGCAGTACGGAGTGAGAAGACTCAGTACTCCGCTGTACTTGCTCCCCTCTTGACGGTCCCGCCGCTCCAGCGGCTTTCAGATGGTGGTAACTCCGGCCCCAGCAGTGTAGATAAATGATAACACACAACAACGCCGTCCCTCCAGATGGAAGCTCCGTCCGCAGTCCTCAGTGCCTCACTCACAGGAGGCTGCGCGGGTCACATGGGGCTTCAGCTGTTTGTTTGATGTGAGCGGGAGAAGTAAATGGAAATAGTCCCAGAGAGTGAGTATACGGCAACAGTTGGGCTCAACTCTCAAATGGTGGTCCGTGTCCTCAACGCATTTCTCCGCACACCGGCGGCTTTTTCAAGAGGCGCAAGTATGAATCTGTGGGTCAGGTCAGAGCTAAATAGCTCAGATAATCAGTTTAAAAGGTTGACTCCAGGTGTTCATGATTAGTGGAACTCGGACCCATATGAAGCATGTAGGGATGGTTCTTAACTATATATACACACACATGGCATAGACCTATCTGGTCACATCCCCACAACCACAGACAATCAACAAAGTGATACATGAATAAAACATTTGTTGGCATGATAAAAAACATACAAATTCATCTATGCAATACATACACATATTGTTTATTTATCATCATCTTTTAAGTGAGTGAGACACTCGGAGGACTGCGGAAGGAGCTTCCATCTGGAGGGACGGCATTTTTGTCCATTGCAAAATGGGTGCAGAGTGTGCGGGGTCCAGGGGGGACCCACACCGCACACCCATATTTTTAATACTTACCACTCTGCCAGAGTCTCACATCGGCACGATCATAATCACCTGGAAAACGGCCGCCGCGCCCATTTTTCCTGCATTTGTCTGTAGACTCTGGGCACACTCTAGTGCCCAGAGTCTACCAGTGCTGCACTGCGCTCAGTGCGCCGCAGTGAGCCAGCCGCCGGAGAGAGAGGAGGGAGCCTCAGACAAGAGACTGCACACCGGCCCCCTTTTCTCTTGAAACGCCCCTGCAGCAATCAATTCGGGCATCTGCATTTTGCAGATAATTGTGTAAAATAATCTGCAATGTATGGGGTTTACAGATCGGAGATTCCGACCAAAAAGCGATTGGAATTGGTGAATCAGGTTGTCCACAATGTTTGATTTCATAGACCAATCTGGGCTATAGATTGCTAGTGTATGGTAACAATTAGCCGATTTGCAGACAGTTACTAGTAAAATGATGAGCCTTTCAAGACTCGCAGACCTGTCTTTCCTGAAAATTATCTTCAAATCACTGAAAAATCTCTGAAATATATGGGTGCAGATTGGTGGATTGGAGATTCTTTAGATGCGGATGTGTAGGCCCCTTTACAAGCAGTTTTCACTTGA
This sequence comes from Taudactylus pleione, assembly GCA_031769625.1. Classification (NCBI taxonomy): domain Eukaryota; kingdom Metazoa; phylum Chordata; class Amphibia; order Anura; family Myobatrachidae; genus Taudactylus; species Taudactylus pleione. The sequence goes on along the minus strand of JAUIMM010000281.1, from coordinate 16,834,323 downwards.
CAAACATTTGGCTAAACAAGTATGTTTGCCTTGTGAGGTCTGTTTTACTAATACTTTTATCATGGAAATTTAACTTAAAAGGTACATTTTGCTGTAAGCACAGGGTTCATTGATCCAAACATTAAAAAAAAAAAAACTACTAACGCCCAACAATTTGAGATATTCACAATGAAGGGAAATCATTGTTCATTGCGAATTTAACAATACAACAAATTAGGACATCCTGACTTTTAATACAGACAGCTGCAACTCCTCTTTAGGGCCAGATGGGATCACATACAAGGTAAAGAGTTCAGGTGCTCTAACATCATGGGACTATTTGCTGTGTATGAATCACATCGCACTGTTGATTTCTGCAAAGTAAGATTGCCTGCCTGTTAGTCACTATCTGCTTGTTTAGTTTACAGAAGCCTCTTCCTCCTAACATGACAGTCTCCTGCATTGGAGTGAGACAGGGCATGGTGGACATATAACTAGACGTATGGTAGACTTACCTAAATAACTCCTTTTCTTCGAGGTCCATAGGGTACACAGGGATACCATGGGGAATATTATGGTTGGAGAGATCCAGGCACCAAAGTGTTAAAGCTTCAGCTCCCAGGATCCCTCAGGTCCTCCTCCATATATAACCTCGCCACTAGCCATAGGCCTTCAGTTTAGTTAACAAGTCTCAAGGTAGGAGCAGGAAAGAGGAGAAGGAAGAGCAATTGTACACCAGAAACTATTACGCAAAATGAGGGAAACTGTGACCGAAAGAAAAAACTACCCATGCAGCCAGGTGTCAGGGTGGCTGCCTGTGGACCCTATGGACCTCGAAGAAAAAGGAGTTATCTAGATAAGTCTACCATAAAGCAGTTCCCTTTGGGTGGGGGACGCTCCTGAGCAGAAAGGAGAACTCGTCGCCCAAAGGAAGCATCCTGAGAGGCAAAAGTATTAAAGGCATAGAACCTAAGAAAAATGTGGACAGAAGACCACGTGGCTGCCTTGCACAATTGTTCAGCAGAGGCACCAAGACTATATGCCCACGATGGCCCTACAGACAGAGTAGAATGTTCTGTCACCGTGTTTGGGACAGGGAGATCAGCCTGTGTGTACACTTGAGAGATAGTCATGCATAGCCATCTCGCCAGAGACTGCTTATTAGCTGGCCATCCTCGTTTGTGAAATCGATAGAATACAAAAAAAGACCATCTGATTTTCTAACAGAGTTTGTACGCTCCACATAGATACGGAGAGCACGAACTACATCCAGGGAGGCTTCACCTACAGAAAGATCTGGAGCCTGAACAGCTGGAACTACAATTTGTTCATTTACATGAAAACGGGACACTATCTTCGGAAGGTAACCAACCTTTGTACGAAGAACAACTTTCTCCTGGTGAAAAATAAAAAATGGAGAGCGACAAGAAATCACTGCCAAAGCAGAGACTCTGTGAGCAGAAGAGATAGCAAGAACATAAAGTGTCTACACTGTCAACCAAATCTAGAGAGTCTAGAGCAGCAGTTCTCAAACTCTGTCCTAAGGACCCCACACAGTTCACGTTTTGCTTGTCACCCAGCAGGTGTACAGGTGTATTCATTACTCACTGACATTTTAAAAGATCCACAGGTGGAGCTATTTATTTCACTTGTGAGACTGTGAGGAGACCTGGAAAACATGCAATGTTTGGGGTCCTTAGGACCGAGTTTGAGAACCTGTGGTCTAGAGGTTCAAATTGGAAAGGTTGTAGCCCCTCAGAACCAAAGACAAATCCCACGGTGCAACCGGTGGAACAGAAAGGAGGCTGAACTTGCAGAAACTCCTTGGAAAAAAATTCTAATATCTGGTAATGAGGCAATCTTCCTATGGAACCAGGCTGACAGTGCAGAAATCTGCACTCTCAAAGTGGCCAGACGGAGATCGCTGTCTAACCCCGCCTGAAGAAGATCCAGTACCCTGGAAATCCTGAACACCTTAGGATCATACTTCCTATGGGTACACCATTTACCAAAAAATGCCAAACTCTGTGATAGATGCGGGCAGAGGCAGGCTTCCATTCCCTAAGCATCGTTTGAATTACACAACTAAAAGAACCTTTTGCTTAGAATGTAAGATTCAAGAGCCACGCCGTCAAAGCCAGACAAGGCAAGTACGGATGCAGGCAGGGACCCTGTGTTACCAAATCCTGCCATAGAGGAAGAGGATACAGACTGTCTACGGACAAATTCTGTATGCCGGTAAACCAATGACATCTGGGCCAAGCCGGAGCCACCAGTATTACTGTTCCGCCTTCCTACTTGAATTTCCTGAGAACTCTTGGAAGGAGAGAAATCGGAGAAAAAAAAGAGAGATACGCCAGCTTGAAGTCCCATCTTACTGCCAGTGCGTCCACGAAGGCTGCTGATGGGTCTCTGGACCTGGGGACCTTGTGGTTGTGACGTGATGCCATGAGATCTCTCTCTGGTAGACCCCATTTGTTTACCAGGAGCTGAAACACTCCCGGATGGAGAGATCACTCTCTTACGTGTATGTCCTGTCGACTTGGGAAGTCTGCTTCCCAATTGAGTACTACCGGTATGATTATTGCCGTTTGTCACAAGATGACGCTCTGTCCAAATCAGAACCTTTTTTCACTTCTTTCAAGGCTGCGTAAATTCTTGTGCCTCCCTGATGATTGAGGTAGGGTCACTGTAGTCGCATTGCCAGACTGAATCTGGACCGGCCTGCCCTGGAGCAGGTCCTGTGCCATGAGAAGTGTCTTGTACATTGCTCGCAGTTCCAGGAGGTTTATTGGCAGATGACTTTCCTGATTTGTCCATCTTCCCTGAAAGGTGTGATGACCTGTCACTGGCCCCACCTGCGAAGACTGGCATCTGTGGTGAGAAGCACCCAATTTGGAATCCAGAATGGATGCCCTTTGTTCAGATGATCCTTTCTCAGCCACCACAGGAGAGAGTGACGAACCTCTGGAGTGAGAATGATCCTCTGAGACCTTATTAGAGGATACTGTCTGTTCCACTTGGAGAGAATCATCTTTTGTAGAGGTCTGGAATGAAACTGCGCATACCCCACCATGTCGAAGGTGGATACCATTGATCCCAGGACCTACACTGCTAACAAAATGGATACCCTTAGCTTGCATATTTGTAATGACAGCGCCACAATCTTGTCCTCTGGCAGAAACACCTTTTGTGCCAGAGAATCCAGCAACACTCCCAGATGTACCAGCTGCTGTGTTGGAGAAAGCGACGATTTCTTCCAATTGATTATGCAGCCGTGAATTCGTAAGCAGGCTATGGTAAGTTGAAGATGGCTTTGTAAAACAACCGGAGTCTGTACCAATATCAGAAGGTCGTCCAGATATGGCAGAATTCTGACTTCTGGACGCCTGAGATAGGCTGTCATGACTGCCATTATTTTGGTAAATACCCGGGGAACCATAGATAGGCCAAAGGGTGGAGCCTGAAATTGGTAATGTTGCTGAAGGACAGCAAACCATAAAAATTGTTGGTGGGATGGTATAATAGGAAAATGCAGATATGCATCCTGAATGTCCAAGGAAACCATGTAATCCCCTGGCTCCATTGCCAAAATAATTGACCGGAGAGTTTCCATCCGAAACTTGGGTACATGGATAAACTTGTTGAGAATTTTTAGATTTAGTATAGGGCGATCGGTTTCTGAACCAGAATTAGATTGGAATAATAACCCCTTCTCTGTTGCGACACAGAAACCGGGATTATTACCCCTGAATGTAGCAGGGAGTGAATGGCTTCCTGAAAGGCCAAGGCCCTGACCGCATCTGATGAAGGATCTGTGCAAAAGAACTTCTGGCAAGGATGCCTCCTGAAAGTGAGGGCATACCCCTGAGATACCACTTCTCGGACCCAGGCATCTGTTGTTTGATGCCAATAATCCGCAAACTGAAGTCGACCTACGACCCTGGGATCCCCCAGGAGGAGGCCCGCCCCATCAGACCGAAGGTTTGTCGTCCGGTTTAGAAGCTGGATGTCTTGGCGGGCCAGATCTCTTAAGGTGCCTATACACATTGCGATGTCCTCACGGTCCGACCTGAGGCACGATTTCCCCTGGACTCTGCCCAGGCAGCTCCCCGGCAGTCGTGGTCACGACTTGGAGCAAAAAAATGTCCAATCTGACTTAAGATCTTTCGTGCATCATATCCCAGATTGGCAAATCTGCCCTACAGCACGCAGATCTGAAGATGCGATGTACAAAGAGCGGGGACGCGCATCGGCATCGTGAGTAGAAACTCACGATTTGGGCATATTTGACACGATTTATTGTCACGATTCGTCGAATCAGGCAAATGTGACCTAAAGGAAGACTGTTCCCTTGCTCGTCCCAGAGGACCGAAAAGAAACCTGCTTAGACTTTATAGTCGCCGTAGATGGCAGACCTGCTGATTTTAAAGCAGCCAGAGTAGCTATAAATGTATCCAACTCTGCTCCAAAAAGTACCTAAGTACCTTTCCACAGCAAGGTAAGACTTCTAGTGTCCTCTTTGATCCTGTATCACCTTTCCAGGATCTTAACCAAAGGGCCCTGCGTGCCACTATTGAAGCTGCTGATGCTTTAGAAGCTAAATTTCCAGCATCTACAGCAGCTCCTCCCAGATAGGAAGCCACTTCCCATATGTGGCAGATATACATCCTCTGTTCTCTGGTAGCATCTGGAAGAGTGTTCCAATGCCCCCATCCGTTCTTCAACAGCTTTGGCTACCCAGGCTCCAGCTATAGCTGGACGACTAACAGCTCCAGATGATGAAAAACATTGCCTTAAGACATGCTTCAATTTTCTTATCTGTGGAATCCTTCAGAGAAGATACTGATGGAATAGGCAATGTAGCATTTCTGATAAAATGCATTACATGAGCATCCACAATAGGAGGTACCTCCCGCTTAGTACATACAGAAGCTGGGAAAGGGCACAATGTGTTATACTTATATTCACACAATCATTTATCCAGGTTACCCCATGCCTCATCCATAAAGCTCAGTGAGCTGTTCAGATACAGTAAACTCCATCTTGACCACCTTCCGGTGGTGATTAAACATTGGAGCCTTCTTACTATAAGCTGGTTCATCATCCTAAATACCTATAACTAATTTAACCGCCCTCATCAAAGAAGGAACATCAACTGTGGACAGATAATCCTCCTCCCCCGAGCTAGACCCTGCGCATCATCTGACACCTCTGATGATGCGTCTGAACTCATATAGTGAGCAGACTGATAAAAAGATAACTTGTGCTTATACGCCTTAGTAACTACAGGTCTGCTTTCAACATTAGATGGTGCAATACTCTGACTAGAATGGCCATAAACCTCTTTCTAGGAAGGATGCATAGGAGGTGCAAACAGCATGCTGTGGACACCCCATCCAAGGAGGCATTGTGGGAGTAGCCATATGATCCACAAATTGCTTCATTACCTGGGACAAAGAGGATACCCAAGATGGCTCTTGTCCAGAGACAGGCCATACATGATTTACATGAAACCAGTACAGGGAGCTCCCCCTCCTGTTTCCCTTTATCTTTAGACATGTTCATAAAGGTAATAAATACAATGCTATGTGACAGCCTTCACAAAATCTCAAATGAATGAGAAGTACTCAAAGAAAATCCTTCACCCCAAAGGATGGAGAGAAAAAAAAATAGTGATCGTTATAATTGACAGACCGAAATAAAAGACAATGTCAATAGCAGCTAGCAGTCACATACAATGCATATGTAATATAATTACAATGGACTCTAAATCAATACAGTGCCCTATATACCTTAACCACAGGAGAGGTATACAGGGAGACTGACCCAAACCCTCCTGAGACCAACAGCTACAGCAGCGCACTTGTGCGTCTCATATATACGTTGAGGATAGGTGGAGCAACTCAGACTCACAAAACCCTTTGTAGGGACTGTGTCTGAGTCAGAGCTGCTGGGGGAGCGCCTACCTCCCCATAGCTGCATTAACCAGCCAGGTACGCTGGCCTCGTGGCAGCAGAAGCGTCCGCTACCGGTCCCCGGCGTCAGACGATGAGGCCCCAGTGGTGTAGGGAGGACACGGACAATCCCGGGCCCTGACTGCAGCGGCTTCTGGTGCGTCTCTGACACCAGAAGCAAGGACTGCCGCGCGAGATTCTCCATAAGCGAGGAACTGCCTTACCTGACATCTCCGTGCATCCGATTGCAGTCCAGGCCGCAGCATTGCTGCTAGCAAGCTCACCAGCCCAGTTACTGGTGGTGTGGCCCGGCGGAGGTAGATAGTGTCGCATTATATGCGTCTTAATTCAGCCGCTTGGTACTGCCAACCCAAAAGACATAAAATAGAACCTTAGGGCTGCCCGAGCAGAGCAGTCCTGTTACAATGGTGCGTCTTGATCCTGACGCACCAAATGAACAACTGAAGGCCTATGGCTAGGGGCTGGGTATATATGGAGGAGGACCCGAGGCATCCTGGGAGCTGAAGCTTTAACTGTTTGGTGCCTGGATCTCTCCAACCATAATATCCCCATAGTATCCCTGTGGATCCCTATGAACCCTGAGGAATATATTATTTTAAACCAGGTATATTTTTGGCATTTATCAATTTTACAACAACAGTAACCATCTAAAACTCATAAAAAACCAAAAAGGTATACAATGCAGGTACACTTAACAGTGCACATTGGGGAAAAAAAACAAGAAACATAAAATTGGTAGTGCAGCACTGCAACAATACCAATACCTTGCCCTGCACATAGTTATTAAAAAAGATCCTAATCCCGGTCATCATTCTCCACAGGGGAACGAATGCACAGCTTTAGTTATACCAGCAGGAAAGGGGTATGGTGCATGGACTGCACACCCTAAGTTTAGACATAAGAAGAGATGCTACCATGCTGAGACTTATAGTACTTTGGGCACGATTCAATTAAGCACGAAGTGAATAGCGCCGAGAATGAGCTCCCGGAGCTATTCAATTCTGCGCGGTTAGGTCGGGGAAGGCTCATTCTCGCGCCTTAAACAGGGTTTTTACGTGCGAGAACAGGCATTATCCGACTAAACTTCCCGGCACGATGCAGTTTTCCTGGCGCTAAGGGTGGAAAACAGCATCGCGTCTGGACTTTTGTCGGAGGGAATCCTTAGGTCGGGCTTAGCGCGCGATGAATTGAATAGCTCCGGGAGCCGATTCCCGGCGCTATTCACTTCGCATTGAATAGATTCGTGCCCAATGTAGGGGACAAAATACAGGTGCACACTCTGATTACTAAGAACTATACTAAGATAGGTCCCTAACATAATAACTATACACATATCAAATTTATCCAAGGAACCTGTGCAGATGATTAATTGTAACATTTATCAGGATTATTTTGATTATCATTGCTTTAGTGTGCACCAGTATTCTTTGTCCCCTGCATAGTACTACAACTACAAGTCTCATCATGGTAGCACCTTTTCTTATGTCTAAAATTAGGGTGTGCACTACAAACTCCCTCCTCCTTTCCACTATATTTGTGTATATTGTACACTTGAAGGCAGAGAATCCTTCTGCTAGGTATTTGCACCCCCACCCATCTCCCCTTAGGTGTTTTTAATCACCTACACAGGTTAATACATTACTGTCTACATATTAGAATGGGCACTATTACAGGTAAGTCCTGGAAAATTGACATAACTTAAGCTGCATACACACACACACAACGATTTTGTTACCAACGATTTTGTTACCAACGATTTTCTGTCAGATTTTGTAAAGTGTAATGAACAATTTTTTTGAACTACAAACGATTTTGGCATATTAACTTAATGAAAATCGTTGAGTTGACAAGTCTGACTGAACTACAAACGTGAACGTGCATGAACGATAATCGTTCATCGTTTGACTCAGAAAGTGAACAATTTTTTCAAACGATTATCGTTAAACAATATAATTTAAGGATAATCGTTCACAAAATCGTTGTGTGTATGCAGCTTTAGTATTAGGAATGTTTTGGCATCATCATATGGGGGTTCACCTTGACACGGTGGGTGGGCAAACATTTTTGGCCAAACATGTACTAAGAACCTCACTTACTCCATTTTAATTGTAGAGTTTATCAGGATTATTTTGACTAACATTGTTCTTAGTACTCAGAGTGTGCACCTGGATTCTTTGTCCCCTACGTTATACCAGCAGGACCAGATCTTCTGGTACTTAAGAGTGACATTACTGCTGGAGTATATATACCTTTAATGAGTCATAGTGTCACATACAAGAGCTTTTCACTTGTGCAGGTCAGGGGCCACCCAAGTTCTCTCTAATATTGCCTTAGAGGGTCTTATTGATGTGGTCTTTGACAGAAGTGCCAGACAGCTATGTTCTGGGGCTCAGGGATGGGCAGCGATTACAGTAGCCATCACACAATGCCACACCTCTACCCAGAAGCAATGTACCCTGGGGACATACCATAACATATGTCAGAAAGTACTCAACATGTCACCACACTGAGCCAGAGGAACAGCTTTTAATAGCCATTATTAAAAAATCTTAGGAGTTGTCATATACCCAGTAAAGACTCTCTTAATGAATTTGCTGTTAGCGAAGGCAAGCAAACATCTTCCCTATGCTGGTGCATATAACCCCATTCCTTGTCTAATATGGGACCAAAGAATTTCTGATTCACTTTTGAGAGGTGATAGGCCCTCTGGTGACGCATGAGAATTAAGATTCACATATAGTCTAGATAATACCTTACGTATGCATACAATCCTGTGTCATGGACGTATTTAGTTAAGTGTAAACACCAGTTATTTCAGATCTATTATTTGTCTCCGTAATTCCTAACATTTGCTATTTATTAAATGTCAGTACTGTAGTGGTGTGAATCATTACAACAGATTTTATGTACATAGAACTGTTATTTTAAAGTGCTTACTGTGTGTCCTCAAAGTCTATGAAATGAGTCGATGGCATTCGTTCAAAAAAAATTACTTATGTGAATGGACTTAAAAACACATACTGTACATACCATCTGACAAGTGTTTGCTCTCTGACAAATTTGCTTTTGCCTGCAGCATAAAGGAGCTTAATTATTATTTAAAAACGGAAGTCTCAAGAAACACTCCTTTAAGTACATAATACACTATACGTTATGATTGCTTCTAGACGCTTTAATGAATACGCTTGAAACTCTGTTAAAAGCAAGAACATTAGGTTTTCTGTATGCTTTAACTAGCTAGTTTGTCAGATAATAAGTAGCCAATGACAGTCAAATTGATCCTATATAAAGACACTTGCACACATCACAGTAATAAGCTTCATCTGCAAATAGCTACGTCTCACCAAGAGACAGTAAAAAAAAAAATAATAATATTATATATATATATATATATATATATATATATATACACACACACACACACACAAAATAGTCCTTTATCCGGCACTCGAGGCTGCTGTAAGCCTGTAATGAAACTTGCTTAGGTGCCTTCCAAATGGGTGTTCACACCCTGCACATACCCCAGACAAGAAGGCAGCACTCCAAGACATTAGAAAATGAAAAAATTGTGTCTTTTATTGCATCGACATTTCGGGGACTGCTACCCCATCATCAGGACAGACATAAGTGAATACAGTGCCAGCAGGCATGCTTATATACAGGTTGAGTCTCCCATATCCAATTATTCTGAAATCCTGAATTTTTTTGGCATGACTAAGACAGGGCTCGACAAATCCCGGGGGCCAGGTCGCCATGGCTACCAGATTTTGATGCCTGGCTACTAGATTTTGCAGTGAGGAAGGAAGCAGATCCTTATCAGCTCCGGCGGAGATTCGTACCTATTGTATTGCGATGTTCATACCATGCACAGGAGTGCATGCGCTGAGTGGCGTCTGAGATGACTGCTGTGCCAGTGTCCATCCCGGCCTGCACTGACGACTCCTCTCCATCCTGGCCTGCTCTGATCCCTGCTGTCTGTCCCAGTCTACGCTGATCCTCCTGTACATCCCGTCTGTCTACTGTCTCCTTTCTCCCGCTGCATGAGCTCTCCGGTAGTAGGGTCTATGCATGGCCAGGGATTGTGGAGCGGCTTCAGAGGGATAGTGGTGTGACCACGAATGGAGAGGGGTTTTGTTGTACTTTCTGGCAGCATTATTTTATGTGAAATGTGGTGCGTTATTACTGGAGGGTGGGGGATGGAGCAGGGGAGCTGTGCAGAGCAGTGAGGGGGGCTCCATTTTACTGTATCCATTCAACTGTGACCATTTTGTGGACTAGTATAGTGTGTATAACAGTTGCATAACACACAGAGCTGTGCTACTCACTCCTGTCATTTTTTTGGGGGGGACGGTGGTCTGGCTCCTACACTTTCATCCTGGCTCCTAGATTTTAGAAACATTGGTCAAGCCCTGGACTAAGATAATGAAACCTTTGATTTTTGATAATTGGTAAATAGTTTTCATGATGACAGTGAAGAACATGATTCAGTTTTAACTAAATCTCCAAAAGGTTAGCAAAGCATTGATATTAACCTTTTTGGCTGCCTTTTGTTTTCGCAGGTATATATTCAGAATATCGACATTCAGAAAGTCTACACGAACAGGAGGTTGACATTCAATGTATCAGCCGAATACGGTAGTGCCGACAACCCGCATTTTCCCTCGCACTTGCGGTGTGCCTTTCAGACACGGCACATTGTGCCGATGTTGGGAATCAAATTCCCCTCAATTTTGCAGCTTCAAATTAATAGTGCTACAGGAAGATTTAATTTCCCCAGCCCGAAACTGATGATATCATATCCAGAACAGCTAGAACACTTCTCAAAAAGTATACACAAGGCTATTTGCTAAGACACTCTTTTATAAACAATAATTACTATCCTGATCACACAAATTACTAAAATTGCTTCACCATCGCAGCAATTATTCTCCATAAATAATATGAACCACATATACCACAATAGTACTTAATTATTTGAGTCTTACGACACCTATGGGTAAATATTCAATAAAGAAACATAAGAACAGAAACTTTGCAATGGTTTAATGATATTACTTGCAACTGAGCACATTTAAGATACTACTCCATACTGAGATTGGAGTACAACAAGAAGTACAATTCTATACTTTGTCCCCTGATTTTTATTAGTTGCTACCTTCCAAAGTGGTGTTTAATTGGCATGTTTATTTTCAGGATTTAGCGTCCCACAGGTATGTACATTTGTCAATTTGCACTGTTTGAACAAAAATATTTTCAGTATTTTTAAAGGCAGTTGCCCACGTCACTTTCTAGTCAGTTTGCAGGCCTAGGTAAAATAATTTTAAAACTTTGCATGTACAATTTTAGTTGCTATCATGTGAATAGTGTATGCATTTAATAATCACAACACCTGTATCACTTTTAGTAATTAAATTTAAAACAAAGTCTTCATGAACATTATATTTATATACATGCAAGACTGAAATATACAGTACGTTAATACAATTATTTTGTACTATGCATTTGACCGATAACTCACTACTACTGGGTTTTTTTGTTTTTTTTAGCCAACCAGAAACTACAAAAGTGAAAAAGTTACTATACATACCAGTTACAGAAAGATAATCAAGTAAGCAAATAGGTTGTTGATCAAACTTATGATTATTTAATGACCATTTACCAGTTCATGGAATCCAAATAAAACAAAATGTAGAAGATTGACCTGATAACTTGTTACATTAGAAACTACGCAAGCACAGAATTAGATGCAACAGTCGGGAGGTGCATCTCACAGATGTGTCCACATACAGTACATCTTTCCTCCATGTGCTACATAACTTGTGAGCGCCGTGGATTTGTAGTGCAGAGTGAAGGGAAAACGTTGCACGAAAACACACTTGGCGCTACATAGTCAAGCCACGGCATGGTGCGACTAGAAGGGCTGTTTAACGGTCAAGGAGGCTAGATGTATGAGGACACATGTGTATGTGCTGTTTAATATTTGTTGGCCCGACATCCCGATCCCATAGAAGCCTGTACACACTGTACTATGGGCCGGATTCATTAGCAATCGCAACTGCGATTACACACAAAATCGGCCGATTGTTGCGTTCTGTGCATGCACCGCAATGCGTGTCCGCGAAGGTGTCACTGCGTTCGGACTGCAATCGCAGTGACTACGCAGACCGATCGCAGTGTGATTGACAGGAAGTGACCGTTTGGGGGTGGTGACAGGGTGGGTGGTTGGCGAACGCAGGTGTGCAACGCCGTTACAGGGACGTGCATAAATTAGCCACTGCAATGACATATGCAACTTGGGCTTTCACTGCGTGTGAGGAGGTTAGCAATTTCTCAGTGCGCACGTGTGTGTGAGGCTGTGATGGCGCTCGATGTTACAGATGCTTTCGCAGACTTGCTAAGTATTACGGATGTGTGTAAGGTAAAGTGAGCGTCCTTATGTATGGCTGCGACAGCATTGTGATTCCAATCATTGACATATTTTCGCAGTGAGACCGTGCGTAATCGCAGTTCCGATCCTTACTGAATCAGGCCCTATGTCTGCACAGTGTGTATGATGCTCACAGGCTGCTGGCAGGGGGTCAAGCTGTGGACACACTGCACGTCTGATCAAGAGAGTTTAACCCGAACAGCCACTGATCCAAAAGGTAATAGCATATGAAACCCTGTAAAAATAGACACTTAATAGAATGCTGCAGTTGGATTTGAAAGTGTTCCCTATTTTCGTCTTTCTCTGCAAGGCTGTTTAGTCATGTGCACGTGCTCTTTACCTCTCATATGTATGCATGTCTAGTTGTATATTGTAAAATAACAAATTTCAAGCGAGGATGAAAGAGCACTACAATTGCAAAGGCACAGTACATCTCTCTGAGCTCAGTTAAACCCAGTCTGCAGACGTGGAAGTAAGATATGTCAACTACACTATCTGGAGCTGGCCACCTCAAACTTAAATTTGCCAGACAAAATAAAAAATCACTATTAAAAAAAGCTGATGTAAGGAAAACATTGGGAAGAAGCAAGCTTCAGGAGTCTGTGGCTGTGATGGAAGGTAATGTGCACAGATGAACAAACTCGAAGGCGTTACACAAAAAGTGATTTTGAAGAAGACAAAAACAAAAGCACCCCATGGCTAAAGAAAACCCAATATGCTTGCCCTATTTGCACGATATTGCAGAATGTATTATGGTCTGAGAAAACTAAACCTCATTTTTGGTCTGAATATATGGCAAAAAACAAACAATATACACCAGCTAGATAAACACATCCTTATCAAGTAGTATGGCATTATATGGATGCTTTTCAGCAGTATAGACTGACAGTGTCAGTAATCACAGAATATTGCACATTACCGACAAATACTAGACAAAAAGCTTAAACTAGTGATAGAAAGTAGACAAGCACAATCTAACAAAACGGTTTACTTGAAAGTTTCCATCAAAATAAAAAACATTTAAAATACAGTATATATAGCAGAGACATAAACCAGTTTTGGTAATTTACATAAAGCCTGCTAACCAATCAGTAAAATTCTGTAAGTGCAAAAATATTTTAAACAGTCACTTCAAGACTGCAAGAGCAATGGTTGTAAATAAAAAACCAAAAATGTATGTGTTCTAACCAGTCCCATCTGTCACAGCTGATTCTGAGTTGAGGGCAAAGTAAAAAAAAAAAACACGAAACAAACCATGTTGCAATGCAAAGGGTGAAAATAAATGTATGGGGGGGGGGGGGGGTTTGCAAGCAGGGTAAATACTGGCTGCTTTTGAATGTAGCCAGTGCCGTAATTCGGTGTGCTGGTCAAAACCCCCAAGCGCATGACATCATGCCAAGGTGGGCGGGCCTGTCAGTGCCCGGAAGAACAGCAGTGCCCCGGGCATCATCTGGGAGGCTGTATAGGTTATGGTGTCCATGTTTGGAGCGTTCTGAGGACGATCCGGGCAGTACCGCAGCAGTGATTCTGGCTGCAGGGTGCCCTTTCAGACACTCTGCTAGCAAGATGCAGGGACTGTGGGGCACCACTCACACACTCCTAGTTACGGCCCTGAATGTAGCCCATAAATACTGGACAGCTTTATTGTTACACTGCAGTTTAGATTTCAGTTTGGACACGTCCCTCTCAAATCTAAATCTCTCTGCACATTATACAGTACATCTGCCCCACATGCAGTGCAACATGGTTTTCTGGCTACTTGCTTACTTTTGGTTTTGCCCAGCTCCCAACTCAGAATCTATCCCATAGTGCTCATGCTAGTCCCTTCACATAATATATTATTTACAGGTCCTCCCAGAAAAAAATTTAAATGTTAGCTTCTCCCTAGCTTGTTTTCATGCTTGCATTTATTTTGTCCACCTAGTAGGTCTTTGCTTTATGTATGTTTTGATCTCCCCTCTGTAAATATACAACAGCTCTACAAGGATCCTCTGTCACATTTACCACCACTCTACAGGCCACTCCTGTCACATAGGGGCATATGTATCAAAGTTTGATGTGAGATAAAATTGTGAGCTATATATCACCAACCAATCAGCTTCTAACTTACATTTTGCAGGCTGTGTTTAAGAAATTATAACCCCCCTCCCCCATCGCATACATACTGCCTCTCTGTAGATTCCCCCAGCACACACATACTGTGCTCTCTGTAAGTCCCCCCCATCACACATATTCTGTGATCTCTGTAGGTCTCCCCCCCCATCAAACATATACTGCGCTCTCTGTAGGTCCCTCCGTCACACACATATACTGTGCTCCCTGTAGGTCCATCCATCACACACATATACTGTGCTCCCTGTAGGTCCCTCTGTCACACACATCTACTGCGCTCCCTGTAGATTCCCCCATCACACACATACTGTGCTCTCTGTAAGTCCCCCCCATCACATATACTGCGCTCCCTGTAGGTCCCTCCGTCACACACACATACTGCGCTCCCTGTAGGTCCCTCCGTCACACACATATACTGCGCTCCCTGTAGGTCCCTCCGTCCCTACACATATACTGTGCTCCCTGTAGGTCCCTCCATCCCTCACACATATACTGTGCTCCCTGTAGTGTAGGTCCCTCCGTCACACACATATACTGCGCTCTAAGGTCCCTCCATCACACACATATACTGCGCTCCCTGTAGGTCCCTCCGTCACACACATATACTGCGCTCCCTGTAGGTCCCTCCGTCACACACATATACTGCGCTCCCTGTAGGTCCCTCCGTCACACACATATACTGCGCTCCCTGTAGATTCCCCCAGCACACACATACTGTGCTCTCTGTAGTGTAGGTCCGTCTCAAACACATATGCTGTGCTCTCTGTAGTGTAGGTGCCTGTCACACACATATACTGTGCTCTCTGGAGTGTAGGTCCGTCTCTCACACATATACTGTGCTCTCTGTAGTGTAGGTCCGTCTCTCACACATATACTGTGCTCTCTGTAGTGTAGGTCCGTCTCTCACACATATACTGTGCTCCCTGTAGTGTAGGTGCCTGTCTCACACATACTGTGCTCTCTGTAGTGTAGGTCCGTCTCAAACACATATACTGTGCTCCCTGTAGTGTAGGTGCCTGTCTCACACATACTGTGCTCTCTGTAGTGTAGGTGCCTGTCACACACATATACTGTGCTCTCTGGAGTGTAGGTGCCTGTCACACACATATACTGTGCTCTCTGGAGTGTAGGTCCGTCTCTCACACATATACTGTGCTCTCTGGAGTGTAGGTCCGTCTCTCACACACATACTGTGCTCTCTGTAGGTCCCTCCGTCACACATATACCTGCCGGTGATACGCTCATGGGCGAGGTACTCGGTCACACACCCAGCTGTCACTATATGACTCCATGTCTCACTGCTGCCGCCTCCCTCACCTGGTTCTTGTCAAACTGCTCCCGCTCCACCTCCATGCCGTGTCCGGAGCGCCGGCTCAGCACCCTGGCGGGCACATTCTTAATGCTGTTCATACTGGGAACCTGCCGGACGTCTCTCAGCTGCAGCCAGTCCCCGCTCTACTGCACCGCGCACCTCTCTCGGGTCTCTCTGCTCTACTCCACCGCACACCAGTCTCTCCGCTCTACTGCACTGCTCACTTCACGCCCGGGTCTCCCCGTCCCCGCTCTACTACACCGCGCACCTTTCTCCCCGCAGTCCGCACTACTACACCGCGCAGTACCTGACCGGCAGCCGTATCGCGGAATGCTGGGTAATATCTCTGGGAGCGAGAGCAGCAGCAGCAGCAGCAGCACTAGTGGGCGGGACCGGCGAGCCTCCAGCTGACGTAATGTGTGACGCCATGACGCAATGGAAGCAGAGATTGTGTCACCTGTACTGGGCAAATATTTATTTTACACAGGGGAAGAGATAGACTTTTACACAGCGAAATGGTCTCTCTGTGGTGGTGGTGACGGCGGCGGCGGCAGTATCTCGCTTCCTGTCTGGGCAGCTGTATACCGTGTGATGTTATACCGTACAGTAACTAGTGCAGACAGTGTCCGCCGTGGATGGCATTTAAGTGTAGACATTTTTCCAACCATGCGCTATATTAGGTGAAGCCGATGATTATCTCCGTCCGCTGTCCCCAACCACAGCACCCACGAAGTATCGTGTGTACAGAGGCTCAGTACCTCATGTAACTGCCATTAACTTCTTATTTCTGCCAATCAATGAAAACAGAATGTACAGACACAGGACTCTGGCTGCAAAATGCACAATAGCATGCATGTGATGTGTGTCTATGAAATGCACATTACTAAATCCCACGCTACCTGCTTTTCATTTTGTTATTACTCGGTTCCCTAGAACTTGGAGCAGCATCATCAGTGAATGATAAATATGTGACCAAAAGTGTGGCACTCTAGATTTAAATTAATTTGAGACTAGAGAACCGCACCTTTGATTACTTGTCTATGGATCTGTAAGGGCACCGCCAGCGACTGCATCAGTGGTACATTCTTGGGAGTGCCGGACCTGTGGGAAATATATATCTATATATACATATATTCTGTCCATAGAGTCGGCACTCCCATTCACATAATGATAATACTGGGGTGCCAGTCATGAGTTAAAATAGCAAGATCTAGGAGGCAGCACTCAACGGGTTAATAAAAAGATTTCAAACAAGTTCCATCAAATCAACGTTTCGGGTTTATTTCAATTCGTCATTAGGACACATGTATATCCATATTATATATATACACATATATCTATCGATCTTTCTACTTCAGGGTCCATAGGGTATCCACAGGATACCTTGGGGGGTATAGGCGACGGCGGTAGTCATCGGGCACCTCAGAGTTAATTTTCATCTTCGAGATGCACTGGGGTCCCTCTCCTATAACCAGCTCCTGAGCCAAGGCACCTTCAGTTTCGTAGGTGCCCGGTATGGAGTAGGTCACTGTTCAGAGGGGGAAGATTTATAGTGCAGCAGACTCAGAGCGGATAACACGGACAGTCCTGTAGGGCATCCTTGCTACTACTCCTGCACACCGCCGGGCCAGGACGCCGGTATCGATCCAGGGATCCTGGTGGGACTCCAGGGCCTTAGCTAGCAAGACCCTAGAGGATCCCTGGACTGTGGCCGGATTCACAGGGGTTCAGGTAAGCGGCGAGTTCCCAGGGTGGGGACCTGCCAATTCACAGTCTTAATTGTCCCCAGGTAGGGGACGGCTGCGCGTGGAGCCAGGTATTGATCCTGCACTACCGCTACAGCGGTGAGGATACGCTCCAGCGTCCCAGGGGTTAATAGCATGCCAGGGGAGAGCGCCTTCCCTGTCACACAGCCGGCGCCTCCCCCGCTGCTCACAGCTCCTTTCCACAGCGGTCTGGCGGGCTGTGACAGCGTTCCTCCCCCGGACCTGCCTCCTCGGTATTGCCGGCAGCCATTTTCTATAGGCAAATGCTGGTCTTCTTGATGGCTACGCGGTCCGGGTCCCCCTGCATACCTCAACTCATCGATAAGGTCAGCATGTACAAGCACTATTCCTACCAGAATCTGGCCCTCATTCAGAGGCGGTCGCAAGAAGCTTTCACTCTCTCTGAATGAGGGCAGCCACTTGATTTTTTAAGTGCGGCCTCCTGGTCGCTAGCTAAGCTGTGGGTTACCACCCACAACTTAGCGACCGACCAGGGTGATGGTGACCATCGGGGCTTGCGACGAGACCCTAAGGTTGGGTCTCAGCAAACGCAAGCCCCAGGGAGCTTCCTGCTCTGATCGAGCAGGAAGTTCCCCACTGACATCACTGCTGATGTCAGTGTGGCCGCCCACAAAACGGCAGGCGTTCCTTAAGGAACGCCTCCGTTTGTGAAACCACCGCCCCACCTACAAAACGGGCCGAGCTGTCGATCAACATCGACAGCAGGCCCTTTTGTAGTGAGCTCCGGAGCGAGAGAGTTTCTCGCTCCGCGGCTTGCGCATGCACAGGGCCTTAACATCGACCCGGTTGCGAGCGCTCAACGCTTGCGACCAGGTCTAAATGAGACCCTCTGTGTCTGTGTAGAAGATTATAGTGCCATTATGTAGATGTGTTTGCTACATTATATGTGACTTTCATATGCTAGCGCTGTCTGTCTATTTTTTTTTTGCCAGACTCTGGGCCTGATTCAGACTCGCTCGTAAGCGGGTCAATGGCCGGGCAGTGCGTGTGCGCGCCCTAGAGCAAGTGAGAAATTCACTCGCTTCGGGGCTCGCTACAAACGGGGCGGCTGTCAATGTTGATCGACAGCTCGCCCCGTTTTGTAGGCAGGTCGGGGGTGTGGCTTGCCAGAGGCGTTCCCGAAGGAATGCCTGTCGTTTGGGGGAGGCCCTACTGACATCACGAGTGCTCACTGGGGCTTGCGGCAGACGAGACCCTACCACAAGGATCTCGTCGCAAGCCCGATGGTCGCGACCATCACCTGGCCGCTCGCAAGAGCTGTGGGTGGTCACCCACAGCTTAGCGAGCAGCCAGAAGGCCAGACCAAAAAAAAAAAAAATGCCCTTCAGACCTGCGAGCTGCCTCCGGCAGCGAGCGGGTCTGAATCAGGGCCTCTGTCTTTCTGTAGCCCTCACAACAAGTTTTGTCAGGGTGCCTACTATACATCATATTTGAATAAGAAATACTTATGGTGTGGTTTGTCACAAACGGTGCCACTTCCTTCATTGCTATGCTGTGTGAGGATGATGTGCATGATTCCATCCCAGTTCTGCTGTCCAGTAATGTCAGTCAGTAGCGGTGGTGTTGGGGTGTGTATTATACCTCACATATGTGTGGTTGGTCATATACAGTGTATGCTACTCTGTTCCTGCCAGGCACTCTCGCTGCAGGGTGTGGTGTGGAGAAGACAGGGTACAAGAGGTACTATTTTTCTCACACCCTCTATTGTCTTAGTCACCTCGCAGAGGCCTCCTTGGACGTCCTTTGCTCCTGGTAGGACATTTGGCTGTACCATCTGTGTTTTCCCTTATGGGGTTCCCACAACAGTCGGTTTTGCCCTCACAGGGCCTGTCTCAACAAGTTACACCCATGCAGGTTCCCTCTGGGCTTCCTCCATGGGTAAATACTCTCTCTTCCACTGGCTGATCTGTCCTCCGGGCTCGGATACGGGGGATAAACCCCTTGGACCGGCCTTAGGGCTTATGCTGTCATATCAGTCTACATAACTGGTGACATGACGTCTGGGAGATTCTAGGTGTCTCTGACTCGAGTCCTCTCCACGTGAGGTGGAGAAGACATTTAAGTTAGCGTTTTGCCTTGGGTTTAGACGAAGCTGAATGCCAGCTCCTCGGCCCGCAGAGGCACTGTTGAGGGAAATCAAGATTACTTTTGCGGAATTTCCTTTATCTGTTCAGCTAGTGTAGTGCATGGACAATACCAGCCTTATGCCTATCGTGGTTTTGAGGAACATTGTATCAACTGGGAATCGCCTTCAAATGTGGTGGATTCTCATGTGCTGTGCTTACTTAAAGTGCTGCTTTACCTTTTCCGTCCAGATCTTCCCTAGAAGATACTACCGAAACTAAGGTCAGTGTATTCTCGTCCAGGGGTTGCCTCCAGGCTGGCCATGGCTATCTCCTGGCCTAGGCTTTGGAGTTCTGGGACGACTTCCTCATGGTGTCCTTCTTTCAGATGTTACCAGAGATCAGGTCTCTCTGGTGGGTATGCTCCATGATTAAGCCGCAATTATTAATGAGACTGCTTTGTACTTTCTCTTTACTGTTATGAATTCAGATGCTTACCCCATGTGACACCACAAGAACCCAGCTAGCGAGATCTTCTGCCAATAACAACCGCCCGTTGTTCCCTTACAACTAGGATACGTTCACTGGTACTTAGACGGCCGCCTGGACTTATGCTCGAGGTAGTAGTGGCTCACATGGAGATACAGGGGAATTCAATAGGTAAAGAATGTACAGTTAGGACTGACACCGTTGATGATGTCGATGGTACGGATGTTGTGAGAGTACAGTTTGGTTTTTTGGACAATAGCTTGAGAGCCGATGGTGCGGCAAGTGTGCCGATGTTGGGGTAATTGCCGTAGATAAACAGTCTAGGGCAGGGGTCTTCAAACTTGGCCCTCCAGCTGCTGTGGAACTACACATCCCAGCATGCACTGCCACCTTTTTGATATAACAGCATGCTAAAACTATGTGCAGTGCATGCTGGGATGTGTAGTTCCACAGCATCTGGAGGGCCAAGTTTGAAGACCCCTGGTCTAGGGTTTAATAATGGCTTTGAGAGCAGATGGTGCGGCAAGTGTGCCGATGTTGCAGCGATGGTGCCGATGTTGGGGTAATTGCCGTATATAAACAGTCTAGGGTTTAATAATGGCTTTGAGAGCAGATGGTGCGGCAAGTGTGCCGTATGGTGAACGTTGGCAGCACGGGAGCTGCTGGTTTCGCCTAGGAAACCGTTTGGAGATTGGTGGTAGCACGGAAGCTACTTGGAGCGGCTAGGAAGCCGTGTGGGAGTTCAGTGAACAGGAGCAACCTGACTCTGCAGCCAGGCTGAGGGAACTCACAGACCCTCTATAGTCGGCACGGGTGCAATAGATCAGTGAGTATAAACAGGCTGAAGTCCCAATCTGGTTTGCACTTGTGGAATACACATCACTTCCTGAGGCGTGCCGATCTCCTAGCAACAGGAAGAACTGGAGTAACCCCGTCCTGTCTGGGCATACTGTCAGAAAGTGTCAAGTCGTGACCGCGACTTGTAACATTACCTCCAGGATTTCGGCTGCTGCGGTGTCAGCTCGCCGTTCCTTATGGCTGCGCTCTTGAGCGGACGTGGACTCTAAGAAGGGATAGAGGGTTTGCCTTATATTGGTGAAATCTTGTTTGGTCCGGACTGTCAAGATTGTGGTTGTTGGCAACAGCTAAATATGCATGTCTTCCTTCAGCATATACAACTTCTGGGTCCTAGGCACAGTCCTTATAAAGACTGCCATGACAAGGACCGGGAGTACAAGAACTCAGACTGACATGTGCGAGGACAAGTCCTCAGCCTGACGGGCCTCCCCTTGGGGGAACCCAGGGTGGGAGGCCACCGTCTTCAGTTTGCCCAGTGTTGGTGTCAGACCACCACAAACACTTGGGTAAGAGAAGTGGTCTCTTACAGGGACGTCCCTTCTTACGCGGAAGGTCTCCTCATCAGTTTTTCGGCTCGGCCCTCTGTCAAACTGTAACACGGACCTGCAAATCTAGACAGCAATACAA
Organism: Taudactylus pleione; assembly: GCA_031769625.1. Taxonomy (NCBI): domain Eukaryota; kingdom Metazoa; phylum Chordata; class Amphibia; order Anura; family Myobatrachidae; genus Taudactylus; species Taudactylus pleione. Next base: position 16,812,691 of record JAUIMM010000281.1, on the reverse strand, counting down.
TCCTTACTTCTAGCAGGCGTCCATGGTACCTGTCCCGTTCCCTCAGGGAGGAACGGGTTATTACTCCAATCTCCTTCTGGTTCAAATACTGAACATAGTTTATCGGCCTATCCTTACTCTCAAGTCCCTCATTAACTGAGGGTACCTTGGTTCAGGATGGAGACCCTGCGATCCATTATATTGAATATGGAATCTGGGGATTTTCTGGTGTCTTTGGACATTCAGGATGTCTTCCTGCATATCCCATTTGCTTCAGCTCACCAGCATTTCCTCAGATTTGCAGTGGTCAGTTAACATTTCCAGTTTCAGGCCTTGCCATTTGGCCTCTCTACAGCTCCGCGAGTGTTTACCAAGTTTATGGCAGTTATGGCGACCAGCTTGCGGATGCACAGGGTCCGCCTGTTACCCTGCCTGGATGACCTTCTACTGTTGGCTGGGTCTCCAGAGGTGCTTCAATGCCATCTGCAATTGACGATATCTGTGTTGCAGACTCACGGATGGCTGATCAACTGGAAAGTAGTTCTCAGAGGATGCTCCATGTCGGTGCACTGTTCGGCTTTCAACAGCGGACGATCTTTTTGACAGAGGAAAAGATCTCTGTGTTGCAGGCAAGGATACGCTATTGCCTACACAATCGCAAAGAGTCCATTCGCTCGGCAATGAGGTTACTGGGATCCATGGTGTAGACGTTCGACATGGTGGAGTATGCCCAGTTTCATTCCAGGCCTCTGCAGAAGATTGATCCTCTCCAGATGGACTGGGTTGCCCAATCGGATGAAGACACGGACACTGGTGCTTTCCCAGGAGGTGCGTCTGCCTCTGGCCTGGTGGTTGCAGAAGTCTCACCTCAACAGGGGACCCCCCTTTTGGATTTCTGATTGGGTCCTCCTGAAGACGGACGCCAGTCTCCGAGGTTGGGGTGCAGTAGCAGGTCCACTCTTCCTTAAAGGAAGGTGGGCGACAGCAGAATCTGCTCTTCCAATCGATATATTGGAACTTTGAGCAGTTTTCAGGTGTCTTCAGCTAGCAAGACTCGTTCTTCACGGAAAACCTGTGCAAGTCCAGTCAGACTACACCACCAGGGTGGCTTACATAATCTGCCAGGGAGGAACTCGAAGTCAGGCGGCACTGGTAGAGGTTTCCCGCATTCTGACTTGGGCGGAAGGCAATCTCCCAGCCATTTCGGCAGTGTTCATTCCAGGAGTACGTAACTGGGAAGCGGACTTCCTCAACCGTCACGACGTGCATCCAGGAAAATGGTCTCTTCACCAGGAGGTATTTCAACTCCTGGTGGACAGGTGGGGCCTTCCAGATATAGACCTCGTGGCCTCCTGACACAACCGCAAGCTGAGAGTGGACGGGTCCAGAACAGGAGATGCAGAGACTCTCCTGATAGACTGTCAGTTCGGTGGACCTTCCAGTTTGCGTACCTGTTTCCTCCGTTCTCCCTCCTTCCTTGAGTGCTTCGAAAGTTCAAGCATGAAGGAGGCACTATCCTGCTGGTGGCTCCAGCATGGCCCAGACGTCATTGGTACTCAGATCTTCAGAGTCTCTCCATAGACACTCCGTTGCTGTTACCTCTACGTCCGGACCTGTTGTCTCAAGGTTCTTGTCTTTACCCGGATCTGGGTTGTCTGTCTTTGACGGCGTGGCTCTTGAGACATCCCTCCGAAGGTCGAAGGATTTTCTCCAGCTCTGTGGTGAACACCATGCTCGGAGCTCGGAAACCCGCTTCTGCCAGGAGTTACCACATAGTGTGGCATACCTACTTTGACTGGGGTCGCCCTAGAGGGTATGATCCCCGGGAATTTCGGATATCCAGGATTCTGGCTTTCCTACAGGCGGGCTTAGATCAAGTTCTTCGCCTTGCCTCCTTAAAGGTGCATGTCTTCGCACTGTCAGTGTTGTTTCAGCGTAGGATTGCTCTGCTTCCTGATATCCACACCTTTATGCAAGGTGTCCTTCGCATTCAGCCTCCCTTTGTCCCTCCAGTGGCTCCTTGGGATTTGGCTGTGGTCCTTAGGGCTCTCCAAGGACCTTCATTTGAACCCCTGGGCTCAGTAGACTTCAAATGGCTTACAGCAAAGACTGAGGGCCTGATTCAGAGCCGCTCGTTCGCTCCGAGCGATGTTCGCACAACTGCGCATGCGTATGGGTTGTAATACGCATGTGCGAACCAGTCATTGTGGTCGGAAAGTGTGTGCTCGCAAAATAGCGAATGCCTGCTAATTTGAGTGACAGAATGAGGCGTTTGTGGGTGGTTACAGGGGAAGGTGCTTGAAAACGGGGAGTGGAGATCCGAACGCAGGCGTGCCAAACGGTCAAAACGGGTGTTTTAAGGGTGTGCATAATTAACAAAGCAGCGTCATCGACCACGTCACTTGGTTGTCTTTTAGCCTGAACTGCTCGCATGATTGCGGTAGGAAAATCCTACCACAAGCACTGCGAGCAGTTCATACGCCTTTCGATGTACTCGATTAATCTAATAAATAGCGGAGATGACGTACGATGCTAGCGGCCAGGGGGCGTTTTTTAAAAAATAGCGAGCGCATGTTTCGTTCGCTCGTTCAGACATAGAGGCGTCAACAGACCGCAAAGAGCGAGCGCTCTAGTTAAATATCCGGCCCCTTTTTCTGAACGAGCGAGCGCAAATAGCGTCCGGCTCTGAATCAGGCCCTGTGTTTCTTCTGGCTATTGCTTCAGCCAGAAGAGTGTCGAATTTGGGGGCTCTCTCCTGTCACCCTCCTTTTCCGATTTTTCACCAGGACAGAGCGGTACTTTGGATTCGCCTTGGTTTCCTACCTAAGGTGGTGTCTAGTTTCTACATTAATGTGGAAATTATAGTGCTGGCATTTTAGTCACCAGACCTTTCAGCAGGTGAGGCCTCATTGGATGTGGTACGTGCTCTCCGGATCTACGTGGACAGTACCAGTTCCCTTAGGAAGTCGGACTTTTTCTTTGTCCTCTATGTTTTCCATAAGGGATGACCTGCCAATAAACAAACTTTGGCAAGGTAGATTTGCATGTCGATCTCTGAGGCTTCTACTCATGAGGGCATTCCAGTACTGCCCTCTGTTACTGCTCATTCTACTCGGTCTGTGGGTCCTTCACGGGCAGCTATTATGCCTTTGATACCTTCGCCTCTCAGGCTGTTTCCTTCGGGCGGCGGATTCTCCTTTCTGCACAGGAGCGTTCCCACCCTTGGAGGATACTGCTTTGGGACCTCCCCAAGGTATCCTGTGGATACCCTATGGACCCAGAAGTAGAAAATATGAGATATGGTAAGAACTTACCCTTGTTATATCTATTTCTATGAAGTCCATAGGGTTCCACAGGACTCCCACCCTGTCGCACCTGTGCTGCAGACAGGCTTTGTTCTGGTCACCGGTTTTCCATCTCCTGGCGAGAATGTGATTTTTGTGTGTTCAAGACTTTCTTCTCTCTCTGTGTTCTCCTACTCCGGCCTATGGCTTGTTATGTAACTGAAGGTGCCTTGGCTCGGGGGCGGGGTATAGGAGGGACTCCAGTGCATCCTGGGAGATGAAAATTAACTCTGAGGTGCCCGATGACTACCGTTTTCGCCTATACCCCCCCCCCCAAAGGTATCCTGTGGAACCCTATGGACTTCGTAGAATAGAGATAACAAGGGTAAGTTCTTACCATATATCATTATATATATATATACACACACATCCAATGTTACATAATATATTGAGTGCTCATTAAAACAATATTATCCACCAGTATCTTATATTGACTAATAGTAATAAGTAACCACACCTATAACCGGAATATAGTATGGATCTATTTAGCATGAATGAAGCAGCACAGACTAGCATGTTCACTAACGTTTCAAACATTGTTTATGATATAGTTTGTCCAACGTATCTGTGTATATTCAGGTTTATTTGGCAAAGCAATAAAACAAGTTGAAGTCACCTACATCAGGGCCGAGATGATTGACAGTTTGCATTAGTGGTGTGTAGTTTCATTTAGTGTATAGTATAACAAAATGAACATTGATTTTTGGGCCTGATTCAGCTTCGGACGGAATTGCAAAGCTGCTCGCAAGCAGCTTTGCAATTCCGTCTGTGCTGATATGGTAATGCACAGGAGGCATCACGCCTCATGCTGCATTACTTATCCGAGCTGCGTCGTCCAACACAGCATCAGATAATCTGCGGAACATCAGCTGGCTAAGGTGACCCATGGGGTCACACAGCCGGCCCCCGCAGTCGAGATGAAGAAGCCAGGAAATCTCAGCCGACGGAGATACTGGCTTCTTCCCTCCCCCCGCCCCCAACGGCGGCGACACACCTCCGTTTCGGGAAACGGAGGCCATCGCTGCCCCCTCTCCGCCCACAATCGGCAGCAGACTGTCAATCACTGACAGTCTGCTGACAGTCTCCGTGCAAGAACGCAGAACGGGTAAGGCGCATGTGCAGATTCCCAATCATCGGGAATCTGCATTCAGCAGTGCACGCTGAATGATGACCTTTGTCTCACATCAATATGAAAATGTAGTTATTGAAACTGAATGGTAATTTCCAGATCATTGTTTTTAGTTCATAAGACCAAAATGTTCTCTACTTTTACTTACCTGGGAGAGTTGACCCAGCCTATGCCCAGTTTAATGCCATGCATGGACATATACAGTCAAAGTTACTCAAGTCGAATAGTTGGATCCTGTGGGGAACAACTGGTGTAGTTACTACTGACAACAAACAAGAGTTAAACACGGTGACACTATGATCATCATTACTACGCATTATAACAGTCCTCAATGACATCTGAACATTACCAGTCAGATGTTGGCAAGCTGCTAATTTGCGCACAGACTATGGGATATGTGGTGTGGTACAAATGTCAACATTCAGAATGTCAACATGGACAGGAGTTCCACATGTCACGTGTCGACAGTTAGCTTGTCAACAATTCGGTTTTCTATTGACGTGGTAAGAATCCCTAACCATAACCTAAAATTGGTTTAAAAAAATAGTTTGTCAACATTCTCATTGTTGATATTATGGGCCTGAATTCAATACGGATCGCAATTCTGCTTATACGCATGCATCGCAGTTGATAATATCAGTGATGCTATTTAAATGTTTGCATTCACATTGTGATTGCAGCCAGACATAAGGACGCCCACTTCCCCTTACATCCGTATACTATGGCAACATAACAAAACAATCAGTAACATCGGATCCATACGCACACTTGGACAAGCCCTGACCTTACTCAGAAATTGCTACCAGCCACGCCCGCTATCAGTGCTATGGCTGCTTATGACCACGCAGTGGATAATTTATGCACGTCACTGCAACGGCGTTGAAACGCACAGGCACACCTTCGTTCGCCTGACCACCCCCCCATCACCACCCACAAACGGCACTTCCTGTTAATCACTCTGCTCTGGGTCTGCGTAGCCTCTGCAATCGCAGTTCTGATCCCAATTGCTTATTCGCGCACTGCGATGCATACGTATGCGCATAACGCAACAATACACCGATTGAGTACGTATTTGCAACTGGTTCCGTGTTGAATCAGGCCCTATGTCCTGATGACATTCTTTCATTGTCGACATTGTGAATGTCAACATTCAGAACATGTTGACATTCTGAATGTCGACATTTTGAGTGTATACAGTCATTTGTAGCCCAATGTCTACAATTATCTAGTTTGCAGTAAAACTTGCAGCGTGTTTGGGCACCTTAAGCTGGCAGTACATTATTTTCCACAGACAACCAACAATCTAGTTTACAGTGCACGGAAATAGGGAAACAAATTGAATTGGCCAATATCACGAGGAGTTCACAATGGGATTCAGCTGCTGTCTTCAGCATATCTCTCAGTATCATTCTTATACAGTCCATTCTTTTTACCACTAATGCTGGGTACACACTACACAATGTGTATACCCAGAGACAGCACAATGCCATGGCAAGATACATCGCGCCATCCGTACACACTGAACGATGCAGTGGACGACGGCGAAATGTGTAGATCCATGCTGCACAACAGATGAGAAAATGCGATGAATGACGCACAGGAGTGCGCAAAGGTGCATACACCAGTGGTTCCCAAACTGTGCGCCTCTGGACACTTGCAGGGGTGCCTCAGGATGGTGGTCCAGCACCAAATCCAATCATTTATGGTCAATATAATGTAAATATGTGGACAAACAGAAGCACAAACCTGTCCACCACCACATAACTGAACCTAGGAATGACGGGTAAGCACAATTTACTTCACTTTATTACTTTACTACATATTTTCTGAATTTCCCAATATCAAACTTTTGGCTTAGGGGTGCCGTGAAAACAATGCTGATACTCTAGTGCACTATGGTTCAAAAATGTTTGGGAACCACTGGCGTACACACTACGATGTCGACAATATGTCGTTCCAATTTTAGTGTTCTTCCTAGCACCCTGTCACAAGCCGCCGCACTGCTAATGCTGTGCAAGGCGAACGCCGAGCCAGCATTAGTTGAGACTCCGCCTACCTCCTGTCATTCTGGGGCTGATCCGGATTGGCTCCTGAGTTCATATCCTGCTGCTGGGAACACTGCTCCAATGCCGGTGATAGTGTTTTCACATGTTTCCGGTAGTGCCCAGTCTCCTATTTGTTCAGCCGAGTTCCAGGTTCCAGTTTGCCGTGTCTATTCTCTGCCGTTTGTATCATCCAGACAGCACGGTCTGCATAACATCTGCTGTTTGCCGTTTGTGTCATCTAGGTGGCACGGTGTGCATCTCTGACCTCAGCTGATAAGGTCATCCTAGCGGCAGAGTGCACTCACTTCCTAGGGCGCAATCCGGCATCCAGCAGTTTGTGTCAATCCGGCGACATTAGTCGCATTTCAGTGTCCTGAGTACGCAACCCAGCGTACCAACGCCAGTGTCAACCTGGCGACATTGGCCGCACCTCAGCATCCAAAGTGCGCAGTCTGGTGCACTAACGCCAGTGTCAACCCGGCGACATTGGTCGCATCTCAGTGTCATAGTGCGCAATCCGGCACCCCATAATCAGAGACTTTTCAGCCCTCAAGGCTGCCACACAGTCCAAAGGCTGCATCTCATCCTCGGCCCACAGGCCACAACAAGCCAAGATATACCAGCCCTCAAGGCTGCCACACAGCCCAAAGGCTGCATCCTGTTTATGGCCACAGGTCGCTACTTACCAAGGGTTCAACCCTCAAGGTTGCTACACGGCTCAAATGCTGCACCGTGCTGAAACTTTCTACGCAGTGTCTGCCTAAAGCATCATTTCTTAGAACTGTGGCCCTGATTCAGACCCACCCACTGCCGGAGGCAGCTCGCAGGTCTGAAGGGCGTTTTTTTTTTTTTTGTGGTGTCCAGCCTCCTGGACGCTCACTAAGCTGTGGGTGACCACCCACAGCTTTTGTGAGCGGCCAGGTGATGGTCGTGACCATCGGGCTTGCGACGTCTGTCGCAAGCCCCAGTGAGGAAGCTCACTACTGACATCACTCGTGATGTCAGTAGGGCCGCCCTCAAATGGCAGGCGTTCCTTCAGTTTGACCAGCCACCCCCCCCTCCCCGCCTACAAAACGGGGCGAGCCAGTTTGTAGCGAGCCCCGGAGCGAGTGAATTTCTCATTCACTCAGGGGCTTGCGTGCGCACTGCCCTGCCATTGACCGGGTCTGAATCAGGCCCTGTGTACGACTCAAATCTGCCAGACTAACCCTCTGTTCTTAACACACCCTGCACCTGTCACAACCGGTGCAGTTCCTCTTTCCTGCCTGGGGTGTCGCTCTCTGCTCTGGTGCTTCTAACGCACACATCTGATGCAACAAACTTCTGAGATAGACCAGTGTGTGCTAGAAACACCAGAGCAGAGAGCGACACCCCAGGCAGGAAAGAGAACTGCACAGGTTATGACAGGTGCAGGGTGCTAGACTGAACAATACAATTTGGCTCAATAAGACAAATCATCCAATATATTGTCTAATGTGTACCCAACTTAAGTTATTAAATCTCTCTTAAATCAGTGCATGTGGAATCACTGGCTGATCAAATAGAGGCCCTGATTCAGAGCCGGACACTCTGACGGAGCGCTCGCTCTGAATCAGGGCCGTCCCTCTGAATTTTAGAGCGGCCTCCTGGCCGCTCGCATAGCTGTGGGTTACCACCCACAGCTATAGCGAGCGGCCAAAAAGATGGTCGCGCTGGTCAAGACCATCGGGCTTGCGACGAGACCCTTGTAGTAGGGTCTCATCTGCCGCAATCCCTGGAGTGCTTTTGGCTCTATCAGAGCCAAAAAGCACTCCCACTGACATCACTTGTGATGTCAGTGGGGCCGGCCCCAGACGGTAGGCGTTCCCATGGGAACGCCTCCGTCTGGCCAGCCACGCCTCCGGCACGCCCACCAAAGTGGGTGTGCTGTCACTCACCATCGACAGCACGCCCCCTTTGTAGCGAGACCCATAGCGACGGCTTGCCAGTCGCTATCCAGGTCTCGCGCATGCGCACAACAGAGCCGGGTCCATCGTGCGCATACGCACTGGCCCGACATCAACCCGCTTGCGAGCGCTCAGTGCTCGCGAGCGGGTCTGAATCAGGCCCAGTGTCACTTCAATTTTGTGTTCCTCTCATTCAGCATAATCATTATCAAAAGGTACAAAGTGACTTGTGTGGTCAAATTGGCCATAGTTATAATTGTTCAGTGATAAGACCAAACAACTGCATTTCCATGTAGGTGGCCAGTTACACCTGCGACATCAGCCAACAACTTTCCAGGACTTTTACAGAATCTACTGTATTTATCTTTTACTAGCTTCCTTCTGTTCCCTCTACTGTGTATTTGTATTATCATCAGGCAGAGCTGTTTAGCAAGCAAGACAAAAAGCTTTGTATTTAGTAAAAGTAACAGGAATGGAAAAAAAACAAAGCAAGAACTAAAGAAAAAAAAAAAAACTTTACACCGTGGGTGGGGAACCTTTTTTCTGCTGAGGGCCATTTTGATATATATATTATTTGCAGGCCACGCCCCCACTGTGTGAGGTCACACGGGGGTGGGGCCACAATCACATGTGATTACAGCAATACCCGAAGCATCCCGAGGATGCTCTGGGCAGCTGTAAGGGCAGCGGTGTGACAGTCTGAAGTGTCCCAAGGTTTCTCCAGGCGGCACTGCTGCATTGATTCTGGCTGCAGGGTGCCATTCTAGGCACCCTGCTAGCCAGATGAGGCTAGCAGAAAAAAGCTCTGAGGGCAAGACCAAATGATTCCGGGGGCCTTATATGGCTCCTGGGCCTAAGGTTCCCCATTCCTGCTTTACACCATCACTGAAGCTCCAATTGAGGAAACTTTCTTCTGGATGTTTTCTATTAGAAGATCCTGGCAATGCTACAAATATTTAGTAAAATATATAAAACAAAAGTACTTTATATAATGCATTTATTTAAAATTACCACAGCCTTATGTATTCAACTACATTTTGTCATCCAATAACTTTAAGCCATTTTTATTAATACAATACCCTCCATCCAGCAGGCAAGTGTTGTGTGATATATGGAAGCAATGTACTATGCCAATAAACCTTAACAAATTTCCACATAATCCAAAACACTAAAATCTTTTAAAAAATCTGGTCAGTCAGTAAATAACAATATAACAACAGGATCAGACTATCAAGACTTTATAAAAAAAATACATGAGCTGTAACCATTAGAGGATCTGAACTCAGACTCTAATGTTGGTACTGGGGAACCAAAAGACATAGGGCCTGATTCAGCAAGGAACGCAGTTGCTTGTACGCACGCAATCGGTCGATTGTTGCATACTGCACATGCATCGCAGGGCGCGAACTAGCAATTGTGATGGGTACTGCTTTTGCAGGGGCTACACAGACGTATGGCTGAGTGATTTACAGGAAGTGCCGTTTGTGGGTGGTGATGGGGGTGGTCGGCCGAACGCAGGCGTGTCAGTGCGTTTCAACGCCGTTGCAGGGACGTGCATTAATTAGCCACTGCAATACCATACACAGCCTGAGGCCTCACAGCGTGCGCTGAAGTTAGTAATTCCTGAGTGAGGTCTGACCTGCCTTAACTGTGCATATGGGTCCGATGTTACCGATTGTTTCGCTTTGTTGCCCAAGTACACGGATGTGAGTGAAGGGAAGTGGGCGTCCTCATGTTAGGCTGAGATCGCATTGCGAATGCAAACATTTGCATATCACCGCTAATATTAGCAACTACGTTGCATGCGCATAAGCAGAATAGCGATCCTTGCTGAATCAGGCCCATAGTACGAGGGATGCCTCTTGAATGTCCTTTGTGAAATTACTAAGCATGGATGTTGGCTGGTTTTTAATCTCAGTCCATATCCCTGTGTGAAGCAGCATGCTGAGAACATCAATACAGCTGCTGACAATAAGATCATTTCTAGTTGAAGTCTTCACAGGAAACCACATTATAAAGCCTGACCACAGGGGCTGGGGAGGCTACATATTGAAGGATATACTTCAGTCCCAGGCATGATCTAACAGTGTTATATAAAATGGGGGGCCTGTAGCTTGCACTGTCTACTCTCATTAATACAAGAACTGAATCACCCAATTCAGAGGAAAAAAATATTTGGTGTAAATGTAATAGCCTGCCAGTTTTAGGTACCCATGATTTTTCATTGATTTAGTTACAGGATTTAAAGTGAAAATAATTTAAAATGTAAAACCAACATGATTTTGACCTTTAAATTATTGCTGCTTTATATCTAGAGACTAGGGGTATGTTTACTTAAGTACAGGTTTTTAAAAGTGGAGTTGTTGCCATAGCAACCAATCAGCACCTTCTAGAAGATAACAGCTACTATCTGATTGGCTGCTATGGGCAACAACTTCACTTCTAAAAACCCATACTTTAGTAAATATACCCCTAGGCTCCTGTGTCAAAGTTGTACGATATTGCACAGCCACTGCATCTTTCTTTGCAGCAGCTGTGCAATAATATGCTAATGCCGCAGGAGGCGTCTCGTGTAAATAGCTGCCTCCTGCCAGCTTCTGTGATCAGCTGCTGCGTCCGTGGATGCAGCCATTGGATCGCCTGCGTGACCATTAGCCTTCAGAGTAACCCTCAGGTTACTCAGGATGGGCGTGAAATTTAGACAGCCGGGGGCCAGTGAAGCTGCATCAGAAGACACAGCCACTGGCCTCGGCATGTCTCAAAAATTAGGGCAACTTGCACCCATTTTCAAAAATGCTCCCCGTTGCTGCCCCTTCTCTGCCCCAAAATGGCCGCAACATGTGAATCACGATGCGGCTTAAGGGGCACTGCGGCCATCGCAGACAACGGTACTTGTGCAGTACAGATCCTGCACATGCGCTGATCTGCAACCAATGGTTTGCATACAACCCCGATTCAGGCCCTAAATCTCAAAAAACATGTGGGTGTCTGCAATTTCTTTTACCCCTATTTATATATTCTTAATTATAGAATTTTTGTTTTATTTTTCAAGGTATTTTCACAACAACAGAAAATATGATTCAGACACATTCCATTGAGTATTAATAGGACCAAGTGAATAAAAACAACTGGAGGACAAAGAAGACCATGTAAAAATATATTTAATGAGAAACATAAGTGAGGCGAGATTAAAGGGAGGTGTTAATACTAACATTAAAAAAAAAATGTTTTGCTTCTAAAACCCACCACACTATAATGCTGGGCATACACTCGTTGCCCATTTTCCAATGTTTAGGACCATATGGTCGATTGTCATTGGCTCCCATACATTACCAGGTTTTCATTCCAACCAGCCAGATTGGACAGATAATTGTAGTGTATGGCTGGGTACACACATAATGATTTTCTATCCGACTAGTTGATTGGTTGGAATAAAAATCTGGTAACGTATGGGAGTAACTGATGATCAGCAATTTACTCCTAAATGCCAGAAAACAGATTAAAATGGTAGTCAGACCAGTTTGTTAAATGTCTGATCTAAACAGTTTGTTCAAATAAGTTTATGTCCATTTTCCAGCATTTGGGAGCAAATTGCCGATTGTCAAAAATGGACAAAAACTGTTAAAGTAGCATGGTCCCTGCCATCGCTTTGTTGCTGCCGGCATCGGCAAGTGTGTAAGCACTTGCCGATACCGTAACCCCGCCGTGTCCCTTCGCTAACTAGGTCTGTACACGAAAAAAAAAAATATTTTGTGGGTGGTTACGGAGAGGTCCGGCAAAAGTTACCACGGCCATTCTGAGTGACCATAGACTCACTCGAGGAGTCAAGGTTTTCCGGATCTGCTTACAATGCTGTATTTGTGTACACAGTTGCGGGGAGCTATGAGGACTCTGGAGGGCTTCTCAATACAATATCTGCCACCTGATGCATTAGCATGTTTTAGCAGTTGCTAAGTGGCACAATTCACAAATGAATTTGCATTAGTATACAACTCTGAATCACGCCCTTTACACAAAAGCATGTGTGTACTGATTCATTCACTTGTATTATATTTTGGAGCTGCAGAGTCATGAGAGTAAGCTGTGTTGACCTCTGTTAAATAAGCGCTTGATTCTAGTGACCCGTCATGTAATCTATACAGTAAAAAGCAATCTTTTTTTTTTATGGATCATCTAAAGTTAAAAAAAGCACTTAAACAATAAATGGGCTCAATATATGTTGATACACCATCACAGGTGAAGATGGACTCATACCAGAATGAGGTGAATTAGTGGCTGTAGTAACTGAAGAGATGTCCTGGGTTAAGCCTCAGCCAGATGGGGAATCAAGGGACCTTTCCAGAAACAATGTGGAGTTGGTCCCTTGATTACCCATCTGGCTGAGGCTTAACCCGGGATATCTCTTCAGTTACTACATGACAGGTGTCTTATTTGGAGAGAAAAGCTACTATGGTTTTCCCATGAGGGTTTTTTCCTTACATATATACTGTAGATATGGATGACCAATTTCTAGATGTTATATATTTTTCTTGCACTTAATATATACATGACACGTATGAGGAATTGTCTGCACTACATTGTATTAATTTTCATGTTGTGAGTCACTATCAAATCTTACCATTAGTGGAAGATTAAAACAAGAAATGAGCCACTGACTAAATCTCCCTGGTCTTTTCTCCTTGGCTGTCCACTTGAGGGCCTCAACCCACATGCTGACAAGCTTTCTTCACATATCTTAAATGCAGCTCGATGTTTAGTTGCAAGGCACTGGAAAGATATCAACCCTCCTCCTCGCCAACAACTCATAAATAAAATCTGGCATGTGGCGGCCATGGAGAAAATTTCAGCTTACCTCCATAACACTTTCTTATAGTTTGGGGTGACTGGTTTCTTTACAACAACACCACACCACATAGATCCCCACCCTCAGGCTTTTCGAACCTTCTACTTTAATGATCATAATCCACCTATTTGTTGAAGTCTGGACTCGGTCTCCTCTCTAACTCCCATATCCTCCTCTCTAACTCCCATATTCCCCTCTTTTCTCTTCTTTCCTTCTCTTTCTTTTTCATCTCTCTACCCCCTACGTAGTTCTGCTTTCCATGTATAATTTCCAATATTTTGTATTGCTCTATATGATCTATTCTAATTAGTTTGGATTGTTGATATATGTGCCAACATGATATCATATTGTTTTGTCGATCTGAATATTTCATATACCTCTGTATTGGATTATGTATAGTTGTATTATTTCACTTCTGTAAAATCTACAAATAAACTTGTTAAAAAAAACAAAAAAAAAAACAAGAAATGAGAAATACTGTTTAATAAGATATTATTCTTTCTTGTTTTTATACTATAAAATGTGCCCAGGCTTTTCACTTCTATTGATTGTCTTTGGCTTTTTACTATGGAAGTAGGATACCTTCCTTAAGAGGTGTTTGACTCAGGCGGCATTGGCGCAATTGTTAAACACGATTGGTTTTATATTCTTTCATACACAAAATAGTGTTATTTCATATAGGTTATAATTTACAGATTCACATAAGTTTTTTTTATCAAATAGGTATACAAAAATACAGCAATTAGTTAATATAGAAACTGGTATATACTTGATAAAAAACATTATCTTTGTTGCAATCACTCCTTAAAACCTTCTGATATTCTGTGAAATGCTAGAATTGGCAAGATTATTCTTTCTTCAGCACTTCAAGGTAGTTAATACTGGTTTTCAGTTTGAAATAAAAGTCTGTTGAGCAAAAACAAAAATTATCATATTGTATAAGAAATAAAATTTACTCTCCTGCACATTATAAAAATATGACAAGGCTTCAATAGATATACTGCATGTAAATGTGTCCTGAATCCCCAAAACATATACATACATACATATTATAGATATATTTATATTGTGGTGAGAGGGGTAGTATCTCTCCTGAATTGCCCACATTCTGGTGGGATCAGCTCCCCCCAAAGGGAGAGGAAAACAAACTGGCACATTCTGCAGTAGAAGTTTGGTACTCCGGGATTTCTGGGCTGCACAGCTCAAAATGGAAATATGGAATTCCAGGTTTTCCAGGTCTCCCAGAGCCCGCAGGAAATCAGCAGCAGAGGAAGAGTTTAAAATTCGGGTTTTCCAGGTCTCCCAGAGCCCGCAGGAAATCAGCAGCAGAGAAAGAGTTTAAAATTCGGGTTTTCCAGGTCTCCCAGAGCCAGCAGGAAATCAGCAGCAGAGAAAGAGTTTAAAACTCTCTATCACCTAGTCCAACGCACTGATGCCCGTTAGAGGCCAGTTAGTAGGGAAAGTGACTGTAGTGCCAGGGACCAAGGGCTATACTGGGAAAGTATGGCCGATTGGGGCTCAGGCCACTGCAGCAGAGTGACTGCTAAGCACGAGGAGTGCTGGGACCTTTTATGGTCAATTACTAATTTTCTGTATGTACCTGTGTTTCCAGGCCTAAAGCCTGAGTATGCTGTTCTTCAGTGTCTGCTGCCATTAAAGAGACACCTTATATTTACCAGAAATCTGCCTACTGAGTCCTTATTTTAAGTACCCGTTATATATATTTTTTTTTTTATTTTTTTTTTATACTTTGCCCCTATAAATTCAACTTTGCATTTGCTTGGTAGGACTGTTTCATGATATTTAATTATTTGCTATTTGGAATCTGTACTTTGGAAGGTTTAGCAGCTAGTTTAAGTCTGAATTAAGCTGTATAGAATTTGGTGATATTGTAAGAATCTTTACAACTGAATGAATGTATCCATGTTGGTTAAATAATATAATACTAGAATTGCTCTGTATTTTAACCTATATAGGACATTAGGTTTGTAGTTGACCTGTGTGACTGCCGCACACTGACAAAGGTCCATTTTGCCGCTAGCAGTAAACTGCGGCACAGAAACTAACTGAAGTCCAGTCTTTGCCAGCCATACCCGCAAGTGGTCATGGGTTTCGTTTTAGGAAACCCCAAATTGCAGCCCCCTTCACTAGCCTACTAAGCAGATTAGAATTGCATCAAGACACAGCTGAAGTGTTTAGACAGTTGCTATGGGACAGAATACATACAGTACCAAGGTCAAAAGGTAACTTGTGGACAGGTATGTCAAAATACAAGTCGAGTATGCAATGGGTTACTGAAAAGAAGACAATTAAAAGTAACACGGATGCCAGCAATACCTATTCCTCAGGCATAGCTACAGTTTATGCAGTAAGCAAACTTTTAAATCCAGTTCCTGATGATATCAGCAAGCACGGATACAACATGCAAGTTTTCCGCCCGAGCTGCCCAGCATAAATGGTGAAATGATCCAGGCAAATACCAAAAGGTGAACAACAGTAGCAGAAGCACAGTGAGAGGTCATGAGTATCATGTTACAGTAATGCTTTGCCCACTAATACCAGACCAGCACAGCCATTATAGGCCAGGTATAATACGAGGGTTGTTCAAAAAGTAATGCCTAACTGCTCACAACTCAAATTTTATTATAGATACAGATTTGAAAATTTGCAGTAAAATACTTTGAAGTCTTAGTAACAGAATGACTGTACTCAAAAAATTCACCATCTGCCCTCAAACATTTTCTCACCTCTCAACCCAAGCTGTGAATCCACTTTGGAAAAATTCCAGTGGTTGGTGTTTGACCCAGAAACATATGACGTTTTAAACAACCTTTATGTCTTCAAAATGTTGACCACGCAGACAGTATTTGAGAGGGCCAAACAGATGAAAGTCAGAAGGGGCCATCCACCATACAGGACTGTATGGTGGATGTGGCATTATTGCCCACCCCAGTTTGGCAATAGCCGCAGATGTTGCCATCGAAGTGTGAGGTCTGGCATTGTCGTGGTGTAAGATGACATTTGACAGTCGAATTGTTGACCTTTTTTTTTGCAGATGGCTTCTTTCAGCTTCTTCAGTGTAATAATGTATCGATCACTGTTGATTGATTGGTTTTGTTCCAAGTAATCGATGAGAATAACACCTCGGCAATCCCAGAAGAATGTGGCCATGACTTTGTTTACGGATCGCTGTGATTTAAACTTTTTGGGCCTAGGTGAACTTGGGTGATTCCATTGCTTTGATTAGGCCTTTGATTCTGGGTCATAAAGGAATACCCAGGTCTCATCTCCTGTAATGACATTTTCCAAAAACATCTCAGGGTTGGCTTCAAAGTTGGTCAAAAGGTCATTGCACGCTTCCACCCTCTGGGTCTTATGATCCCTGGTTAATTGCTTTGGAACCCATTTAGCACACACTTTACGATATCCCAAATCATTGATTAGTGGTTCTACAGTGCCATGGCTACATTCCAGTTCATCACTGATAGTCACACAATGGTCTTTCTGAATCATGGCATCGACTTTGTGTCGGTTCTCTGCTGTCACTGCAGTTGATGGTCTGCCACCACGAGGTTTGTCGCACACGGACGATTCTCCCGATTGAAAACGCTTCATCCAGCTTCTGACATTGCTATAGTCAATTGTACGCTCACCATACACTTTCTTCAGTCTTCTGTGGATTTCTGTAGCACTGCAGCCTTCTTTTTCCAGAAATTCAATGATGGCTCTTTGTTTCATCTTGGATTCCATGGTATTTCTTGGACTACCTAAACAAAACTACATATATAGTTAGCAGACATATTAAAGTACAAACTGACAAAGTTTCAAATAAATGTTGCATATTATTTCAGAGTTATGAGCATTTAGGCATTACTTTTTGAACAACCCTCGTACAAATACTTTATATTTTATAAACATACTGTACATAAGCCTTTGATGTGCACCAAAATGTTACCGTGAGCTGTCCAAATTCTCTTTTTTAGCATCCATGTTCTCAAGTTGTTGAATATTGGTTTCCAGGGAGCTTTCTGTTGTGTTCTATAAAATAAAATAATAATGAATAAAGAAAACAAATAATCTGTAATCAATCTATTATTATGTTTTGAACTAGAACAGGTAGAGTGTGACTCTTATATAAACAAAACTATTAAGTCCTTGGTACAGAAACCATTAGCTCTGCTACACTCACAAAGAAGATTATAGGGGGCAAATTTACTTAGAATCGTGTTTGAAGTCGAACCCGAATCGCTGGAAATTGCCAGAACATTTTACAATCGTAAATACAAATGTACTAAATCTGTGCATTTGACTATTTACATTCCATCGTGATTCTACGCGATTTCTGTTGTGAGCAAGATCAGTCGATTTGCCATGTTTACAATAGACTCTGTTAGTAGATTCATGCTTTGATTTGTCAGCAGTGGATTCCAAGTATGATCTGTGCAGGCATTTCCGTTAAAAGGATTAAATAAAGGGTTATTTATTTATTTTAAAAAAAATATTGCATGGGGTGCCTCCCAAAAGCATAACTGACTCAGGACATCTGAGCCTGGTCTGGTACTGGAAAATTGAGGGAAAAACCGGTGTGGGGTCCCCCCTAATTTCCAGTACTCAACACCGGGCTGAACCAGCAGGGAGTGGGAGGGGCTTACACTATAGCAGGGAGACACACAGCTATAATGTAAACCCAGCACCAAACTGGTCAGCCCAGGGCTGGAAATCCTCGGAAAGTAGAGACCCCAAAAATAAAAGACCACTCTCAGCCAAATAGCACTACAGTGCAGAGAACCACGTGGGAACTGTCATTCAGACGCTGTACTGTGTATATAGCACAGCATGTCTGTAAGTTCGGGAAGCTACCCAATGCCTCCAGGAAGGGGGAACCCCACTTCCTGAGGATTTCCAGCCCTGGGCTGATCAGTCCCCACTTTGTGTGTCTCCCTGCCATAGTATCACCATAACCAGACCGCCACCTGCTACCGCACCAACCCCCCCTCCACCACACTACGGCGGCGCTATCCACTTATTTGAACCGGGAATGCAGCCACACGCGCAGTGTCTTTGCCTGGTCCGCGGCAACTTCTGTATACAGGATGCTGTCTTCACTCCGGGGGGGCTAGGCCGCAGTGTACACCAGTCCTCACGTATGAGCTGCTGCTGGCTCCACCCCTTGTCATGCAGCTGGGCCAGGGGAGACCTCAATCATCTAACTAGGAGCCAGGGGATTGACCGGCAGCGTCCCTGAGGACCCTCCCATTTTGAAAAATGTAGTCCCTGGTCCGCACTTGTGGGTAAAATAAGCGCTATAGCGCGTATTTGCTTTAAAGCCAGGCCACCATGGTTTGGCGTTTTGATCAGGATTTGTATGTAAGGTGGGGATTGGAATATTGGACCTCATTCAGAGGCGGTCGTTAGATGCAAGCAGTGGCGCAGAATCAGGGCGGCCGCTTGCATCCTGAACGGCTGCCTCCTTGTCGATCGTTAAGCTGTGGGTTACCACCCACAGCTTAACGACCGACCAGGTTGATAGTCGCGATGGTGATTGGATTGACCCCTATATATGCTCACTTGTACATGGGCTTTTGTTTATATACAGGGACCTGCTTACTATTTGGTCTCATTAACTTACTAAGCACACCTGACTGTCATATTGGTTTCTGTATTGGCAGCATTTCAGCTTGCCAGCTGTGATGCCGCCGTTTTTGTTCTATTGTTCTTTTAACTGTTTTCTTTCCAACAAAAGTCTCTCAATACAAAATACTTGATTTAAAAAAATTACACACTCTCCATCTGTTTAACTCTACACAAATATGCAATTAAAGCAAAAAATATCACATTAATATCAGAGGCATTTTAAGAGAGGAGGGGCCTGTGTTCATTCCCCGTCCAGAGCCCTCTCCCCATCTCTCTTCCCGGCGGCCGAAAGCTCAGTGACGAAGCAGGAGACTCTGGCACGAGTCTGTGCCCAGTGTCTACTGCATATGCAATCTCCCTACTGCACATGCGCAAAACGCAGGGAGAATAGCTGCCGCAGCCATTTTCCGGGGGTTTTGTGTAGCGCTGCTAAAGCCAACGCGGGACTTCAGAGAGGTTAGTATAAAAAATATGGGTGCAGGGTCTGCACATTTACAGAGAAGTCTCTGTTCACGAGACCCAAAACCTTATGTCGAAGCAAGACAACGTAAAAAAATGGGTTGCTGGGGAACAACTTTACTGGCCTACAAAGTGCTCTTACACCTTTAGAATGAACTGTAACGCTGAGTGTGAGCCAGGCCTCATCATCCAACCTCACTAATGCTCTTGTGGCTGAATGATTGCTTATTCCGCAATCTAATGTAAAGCCTTCTCACAAGAGTGGAGGCTGTCATAGTAGCAAAAGGTAGGTCAGCTCCATTGTAATGCCCATGGTTGTTTTGGAATAAAAAGTTCAAAAATATGAGATATGGTAAGAACTTACCTTTGTTATCTTTATTTCTACGAAGTCCATAGGGTTTCACAGGATACCTTGGGTTATAGGTGATGACGTCAGGCATCATAGAGTTAACTTTTCAGCCTCCCAGGATGCATCAGGGTCCCCCTCCTATACCCCGCCCCCGAGCCAAGGCATCTCAGTTACGTATCAAGCCATAGGCCGGAGGAGGAGAAGGAAGAGAGAGAAGAAAGATCTGGACACACACAAGAATCACAGAGAGAGACGGAAAAACCGGTGACCAGAGTAAAGCCCATCTGCAGCACAGGTGCGACAGGGCGGGAGTCCTGTGGAACCCTATGGACTTCGTAGAAATAGAGATAACAAAGGTAAGTTCTTACCATCTCTCATAATTTTCTACATCAGGGTCCATAGGGTATCCACAGGATACCTTGGGGATGTCCCAAAGCAGTATCCTTTAAGGGTGGGGACGCTCCTGTGCAGAAAGGAGAATCCACCGCCTGAAGGAAGCATCCTGAGAGGTAAAGGTGTAAAAAGCGTAATACCTCACAAAGGTATGAACAGAGGACCACGTGGCAGCCTTGCAGATCTGGACTGCAGAGGCACCATGTCGAGCTGCCCACGAAGGACCCACAGACCTAGTGGAATGAGCCCTCACAGAGGATGGAACCGGAAGGCCTTCACAAAGATAAGCTTCTGAAATTGCCATATGAATCCAACCTGCCAAAGTTTGCTTTGAAGCAGGCCAACCTCTTTTACGGAAGCCATAGAGGACAAACAAGTCATCCGACTTCCTAAAAGAAGAAGTGCGGTCAACATAAATCCTTAAGGCCCGCATAACATCCAAAGTGGCCTCATCCACTGAAAGATCAGGTGAATTAAAAGCCGGCACAACGATGTCCTCGTTGATGTGGAAACTTGAAACCACTTTAGGAAGGAATCCAGGACGAGTGCGCAGCAAAGCCCTGTTCCTATGAAAAATCAGAAAAGGGGGTCTACAGGAGAGAGCCCCTAAGTCAGAAACACATCTGGCCGAAGCAATGGCCAGAAGGAATATTGTTTTAGCTGTAAGCCATTTAAGGTCCACTGAGCCCAGTGGTTCGAACGGTTCCTGGAGAGCTTTGAGGACCACAGCCAAATCCCAAGGAGCCACTGGTGGAACAAAAGGTGGCTGAATGCGAAGAACACCTTGTATAAAGGTGCGCACATCAGGGAGCGCAGCAATCCTACGATGGAACCAGACTGACAGGGCAGACACCTTCACCTTCAGGGAAGCAAGGCGAAGCCCATGGTCTGTAGGAAAGCCAACACTCTAGAGAGGCGGAACTCCAGAGGGGTATAACCTCTAGGTCGACACCACTGGAAGAACGTATGCCACACACGATGGTATATTCTTGCAGAGGATGGCTTCCGAGCTCTTAGCATGGTTTGCACCACAGAGCCGGAAAATCCCCTGGACCTTAACATGGCCGTTTCAACAGCTACGCCATCAAAGACAGCCGAGTCAGGTCCGAGTGAAGACAAGGACCCTGTGACAGCAGATCCGGCCGCAGTGGTAACCGCAGAGGAATGTCCACTGACAGACTCTGGAGGTCCAAGAACCAGTGCCGCCTGGGCCACTCGGGAGCTATCAACAGGAGCGTACCTCCTTCCTGTTTGAATTTCCGGATTACCCGCGGAAGAAGGGAAAACGGAGGAAAGAGGTAGGCAAACTGGAATGTCCACTGGACGGACAGAGCATCCATCAGAGACGCCTTTTCGTCTCTTGTTCGAGACCCGTACACCGGCAACATGTTGTTGTGCCGGGACGCCATGAGGTCTATCTCTGAAAGACCCCTCCTATCCACCAGAAGTTGAAAGACGTCTTGGTGCAAAAACCATTCTCCCGGATGTACGTCCTGCCGGCTGAGAAAATCCGCTTCCCAGTTGAGGACTCTTGGGATGAACACTGCTAATAGAGCTGGGAGATTGCGCTCCGCCCAGACCAGAATGCGGGACACCTCTACGAGTGCCGCCCGACTTCGGGTTCCTCCTTGTCGATTTATGTAGGGCACGGTGGTGGCGTTGTCCGACTGGACCTGCACAGGGTGACCTTGGAGAACCCGATGTGCCTGCTGGAGAGCATTGAACACCGCGCGGAGTTCCAAGATGTTTATTGGAAGCTCCTTTTCTGCCTGAGTCCACCTGCCCTGGAACAAGTGTGGAGCCGTGACCGCTCCCCAGCCCCGGAGACTGGCGTCCGTTGTTAACAGGACCCAGTTCGCCACCCAAAATGGGCGACCCTTGTTGAGGTGGGTCGTCTGCAACCACCAGGCTAGAGACAGGCGAACCCCTGGAGTGAGCACCATCATCTGGGACTTTAGATTCTGAGGCAGTCCATTCCATTTGGATAGGATCAATTGCTGCAGAGGTCTGGAGTGAAACTGGGCATATTCCACCATGTCGAATACTGACACCATGGAGCCCAGCAACCACATCGCCGAGTGCACAGACACTCGGCAACACTGCAGACAACTGCGCACCCTGAACTGCAAAGCAGAGATCTTTTCCTCCGTCACAAAGATCCGCTGCTGCCTGGAGTCCAACAAGGCTCCGAGGTGCAGGATCCTCTGAGACGGGGTCAGGGTGGACTTTTGCCAGTTTATCAACCAGCCGTGAAGCTGCAGCACTGCAATCGTCAGGTCCAGATGGCATAGAAGGAGCTCTGGAGACCCTGCCAACAACAGAAGGTCGTCCAGATACGGTAACATTCGGACTCGCTGCTTCCGCAGGTGAGCCGCCATGACCATGGTGAACACTCGTGGAGTGTTCGCCAGTCCAAAAAGCAGCGCCCGGAACTGGAAATGCTCATTGCGGATTGCAAACCTAAGGTATTGCTGATGGCGCAAAAGAATAGGGACATGCAGGTAAGCGTCCTGAATGTCCAATGACACCATGTAATCCCCAGGTTCCAGCGCCAGAATAATGGACCGAAGGGTCTCCATCCGAAACCGAGGCACCCTCAAGGACTTGTTGAGGGCCTTGAGGTTGAGTATTGGACGGTAAGACACATTGGATTTCTGCACCAAAAACAGATTGGAATAGAAACCCTGGCCCCTCTGGGAGAATGGAACAGGCACTATAACTCCAGCCAGGAGCATAGTGTGCAAAACCTTCCGCAGTTCCAAGGCTTTGTCCGGTCTAGTGGAAGGCCTGTGGTGAAGAACCCGGGATGGAGGCCTGTGCCGAAAGGAGAGGGCATACCCGTGAGAAACCACCTCGTGAACCCAGGTGTCCATAGTAGTTATCGACCAACACTGGGCGAACTGAAGCAGGCGGCCTCCCACTTTGGGATCCCCCAAAGGGAGGCCCAGACCGTCAGGCCGCAGGCTTGTCATCTGACTTAAGGGACGGACGTCTGGTACTCCAGGCCTGTTTCCTGGACTTGGCCGATTTCTTGGGCCCAGCCTGTCGGGGAAAAGACTGTGCTTTAGGCCTAGCCTGGGCCCTGTAAGGCCGAAAGGACGACGTACCAGAACTTGAAGGGACCGTAGCAGACGGGAGACATGCAGATTTGGCTGCTGCCAGCGTAGCTACAATTTTGTCCAGATCCGGACCAAATAGGGCTTCTCCATTAAAAGGCAAACCTTCTAAGCCCTTTTTGGAATCAGCGTCCGCTTTCCAAGATCGCAACCATAAGGTGCGACGAGCAGCAACAGCTGCAGAAGAAATTCTAGAGGTGAGGATACTGATATCCAAGGCCGCTTCATTGATGTAAGTGGCCGAGTCCCGGAGATTGCCCACCAACTCGGCCTGCTCAGCCGAGTCCAAAGATGCCTCCAAACTATCAGCCCAGCGCTCCATAGCTCTGGCTACCCAACAAACGGCCATAGCCGGACTGGACGCCCCCCCGCAAGGGAATAAATGGACTTTAGGCAGATTTCCACCTTGTGGTCCGTAGCATCCTTCAAGGAGGACATGGAAGGCATGGGCATAGTGGCACTTCTGACTAGGCGTGTCACATGGGAATCCACCTGCGGAGGGGATTCCCACTTAGAAAAATAATTGTCAGCAAACGGATAAGCCACGACTAAGCGCCTCTGAGGCTGATACCGTTTCCACGCCTCCTCTAAATGGTCTACTACCTGACCAGAAAGAGGAAACACTGTGGCGTCACCCTTAATATCCTTGAAAAAGGCATATTTGGATTTGGACACCGGAGGATCATCATCCTCAATAACTAAAGCCGTGCGGACTGCCCGAATAAGGCCAGGAATATATACCCTTGACTTAGCGTCCGACTCTTTAGTACGGAGAGGTTCCTGGTCAGATAGATCCAGAATCTCCCCATCATCGGACGTCATGTCGTCATCCTCATAAGGAGCAGAGATGCCACAGGCCGCTTATGTGGCCGCAAAACATCCGACAAATGCTGTACTGAAGATGTCAGAGAATTAACCCACGCAGGCTCCTGTGACACCTGGGGAGGGGAAATAGGGAGACTGTGGGGTACCATCAGTTGTCTCGGGATACCCTGCTTGGGTGACGACACCACTGACTGCTGGGACAATCCCATCTGGGAAAACGCAGGTGGCGGAGCTAACTGGCCCACTAGGGTTGTAAGCGCCTTAGCGAAACAAGCCCAGGGAGGTTCCGGTACCGGAGCTGTGACAGTAATTGGCCGTGCCAATAAATAACACTGCCCCTCCGAATTACCCTCCCCCTCCACTATTGGTACATTGCACTTAGTACATAAGCTGGAGAGGAAATTCACTCAGACATGATGGGAAGTATGTGACCCCTCTCACTGATACTCGTTAGTATAGTGGGAGAAACACCCTGCAATCACCGCACCGCAAGGGCTTTAGCAGAGTAAGAGCAGGGACAGTAAAATGGCTGACAGTAGAAAGTGAAAGTACAAGCAGCAGCGCTAGCAGAAGTCACATACAATGCTGAAGAAATTAATCCCTGCACTATCAGCGCTGTTTCTCAACTACACAGACACAGAGTCTGGTAGGACACAGCGCTGCATACACTGAGCTTAAGCCAACGGAGGAGAGGTATGCCGGAGGACCCAGACCGCGATGCCACCGATCAGCAGCTTCCAGCAGCGTTCACCATGCAAAGATGGCCACCGAGGGGGCAGAGAGGAGGCCAGCCTGGGGGAGGAGCGCTGCCACAGGACCAATCGGCAACGCAGAGAGGGCTGTGTGCAGCGGGGGAGGCGCCGGCTCCCCTGGCATGCAATTAACCCCTGGGACACCGCAGCGCTTGCCGCTCAGCTGCGGCCCGCTGTCCCAGGTGGATAGTGGAAGCGCAGGTTAGTACCTGGCTCCACGCTGCAGCCAGTCCCCAGGGAGCCCCCTGTCTGGGGATTGTGGTCCATGTTCTCACCAGGGACCCACCGCGGGACCCCCGCTGCTTACCTGCTCCCCTTAGATCCGGCCATGGTCCGAAGCATCTGGGGTCACCGCTAGCCGTGACCCCAGACACTTACCAGCATCCCCGGATCAGTACCGGCGTTCTGGTACCGGCGGGGTGTAGGGGAGACCGCATGGACGTCAGCAGTGACTGTCCATGTTGTACTCCCAGATGTGCAGCCACAGCTGCCTTGAAAGAAACTTCAGGGGCCATTCTTAGCCCCCCTCTAAACAGGTGCTCCGACTCTGAGCCAGGCACCAATGAAACAGATGCCTTGGCTCGGGGGCGGGGTATAGGAGGACCCTGATGCATCCTGGGAGGCTGAAAAGTTAACTCTATGGTACCCGAAGCCTGACGTCATCACCTATACCCCAAGGTATCCTGTGGATACCCTATGGACCCTGATGTAGAAATATGAGTTGTTCAGGTGTCCACATGCTTTTGGCCACATAATGTATATACGTACATTAAGTGAGAATGCATGTAGGCAGTTGAGAGAGGCAACCTAGCTCCCTTGGTAAATTATACTGCTATAATTACAGTGTCCAAGCTGGCACATTCAAATCAATTATCATGATAGTATGACATGCTGAAATACATTCACCCGGGGCAGGAAATAAACATACATAATTTAGAGCAAACAAAAGCCATTTAGGTATAGTTCTGTAAAAGTGAAGTAGTTCTTTAAAAGTACCTGTAATTAGCAAAAAAGTAACTACTTCGTAAAACAAAAACAAAAAAAGTTTGACTTTGCATTGTAAAAACAAGAGATATGGTAAGAACTTACCTTTGTTATCTCTGTTTCTACGAAGTCCATAGGGTCCACAGGGTTGACCTTGGGGTATAGGTTGGGAACCAAATCCGGGCACCACGCAGTTAAAGCTTTTAGCTCCCAGGATGCACTTGGGTCCACTCTCCCTATAACCCCGCCCCCCAGCCAGAGGCACCTCAGATTGTAAGTAGCCAAAGGCCGGAGGAGGAGAGAAAAAGAGAGAGAAAACTGGAACACTCTAGAACCATACTCACAGAAAAGGAGACGGGAAGCCGGTGACCAGTAACACAGCCCATATGAAGCCAGGTGCGTCAGGGCGGGCGCCCTGTGGACCCTATGGACTTCGTAGAAACAGAGATAACAAAGGTAAGTTCTTACCATATCTCTTGTTTTCTACTTCAGGGTCCATAGGGGGTCCACAGGGTTGACCTTGGGGATGTCCCAAAGCAGTTCAACCAAGGGTGGGGACGCTCCTGTGCTGAGAGGAGAATCCGTCGCCAAAAAGGAAGCATCCTGAGAGGCAAAGGAAACCAATGCCTAGAACCTTAAAAAGGTATGGACAGAAGACCACGTGGACACCTAGTAAGGCAAAACAGCCGAGGCGCCACGACGAGCCGCCCACGAGGGTTACACGGCCCGAGAAAAAAACAAGCCTCAACGACAGAAATGCCCACCCATGGGTAGGCCCCTGAGGAAGACATACGAGGCCATCCAGTCAACATTTCATTATAGGCCGGCCATCGTTTCCTGTTAAAACCAGAAACCGCAGACCACCAATAAGGAGTCCGCTTACCATAAGGAACTTGAACGGATCACATAAAGCCAAAGAGGCCAGACCCCAGTCCATGAGGCCACAACAGCCGAGAGGACTGGGAACTGAATGGCCATACCATAAGTTCCAGAATAATATGGAACCTAAAAACCACTTTAAGAAGAAACACAGGGCGAGAGCAACTCACACCCTGACATGATGCCCTCCAGAAGAGGGAGCCACATGAGAACGCTCCCCATTCAGACACTCTCCTGGTTGATTTAAACACCCTGAGAGAGAGAGAGAGAGAGAGAGAGAGAGAGAGAGAGCTTAAACAATAGACCATGTAATGGCTATCACAACCAGCGGTTCCATTGACTGTCCCCGGAGGGAACAAAGAACCACTACTAACTCCCCAGGAGTCCCTAGGGAGGACAAGTGGAGACATAATCCAGAAAACACTCCAAAGGATGAACTGGATACCAGAGCGGAGCAATTCCATATCTTAACCATACCGACAGTGTAGAGATCCGCACTGTCAGGAAGGCCAGGCCAAGGGTGAAACCCAAGCCAGCTGGAAGGAATGCCAGAATATCTGGAAATCCTGGACACCGTAGGATCGTATCGACAGGTACGATACCATAAGAATTATGTATGCCACAGTCCGTGGCAGATCCCAGCAAAGTCTGGCCTATCTGCTCTAAACATCTCAATGAAGACAGAGCCAGGGAAGCCCGATGACCACAGTAGGGGCGCAGTTAAAGACAAGCGATCCAGATCCAGGGAAAAACAAGGACCCTGAGACAACAGGTCCAGATAGTGAAGCAGTAGGAACGGAGCATCGAGGAGGAGACTCCGAAAATCTTAGTACCAGTGATGTCTGGGACGACCTGGAGCCCCCAGAAGGAAAGCCCCTCCGTCTCGAATTAAACTTCCGAAGACCTCGAGGAAGAAGGGAGACCGGAGGACACAGGTACACAAAGTGGAAGGACCACTTCACTGACAAAGAGTCACTGAAGGTAGCTTCAGTACTCCTAGAGCTGGACTGTAACACCGGTAATGTGTGATCGAGTCAGAAGGCCATGGGGATCAATCCCCTCAGGGAGGCCCCCTCTGCTCACCAGGAGTTGAAACCTCTCTTGGAGAAGAGACTAGTCCCCGGGATGCACGCCGTGACGGCTGAGGAAGCCCGCTTCCCAATGGAGAGCTCCGGGAATAAACACCGCAGAGTTGGCCAGGAGAAGACCCTTGGACTATGTCAGAATGGGTGACATTCCTAACATTGCCACCCAACTACCAGTGTTGCCTAGATGGAAGCCACTGTTGTGACACTGTCGGACTGAACCTATTCAGGTTTACCGTGACAAATGGGTTAGGCCAGAGTGAAAGTCCAAGACAGCTTAAAGTATCAACAAGTTAAGTGGCAGGGCAGAAGCGACAGACGTCCAACTGCCCCGAAACGAATGCGGACCAGACACTGTCTTTAGCAAAGAACACCCTGGACGAGATGGCCATAGCCACCCGGACAGAGACCAACTCGCCTCCGGAGAAAGTATCATCGTTCGAACAGCGATCCGATGGAAAAAACTCGATCCATCTGGAGGGGAGTCAATTATGGCAAGGCCTGGAATGGAACTGAGCACATTCCACCCTACCAAAAGGTAGACACTCTGGTAGACCGCGCATCACAAAGAGTAATGACATATGTCGACTGCGTAGATATCCGCACACTCGAAGTTGAAGAGTGGAGATCTTGTCTTACGCCAGAAAAATTCTCAGATTCTGAGAATCCAGCAGTGCTCCCAGATGAAGAAAACCCTGTGAGGGATGCAGGGAGGACTTTTCCTCCGTTGACTAATTATCTGTGCCGAGAAGAAGCCCCGGTTATCCTGACCTGGCGGTAAAGTACCTTGGTGATCCTGCTAAAAGCAGGAGACCGTCCAGAGAAAGGAGCATTCGGATACACTGAACAGGTGAACTGTCAGAAAATCCATAAAGCTGGTAAACCCCGGTGGAGTTGAGGACAGCCCCAAAAGGCAGAGCCCGAAACTTACAAGTGTTGCTGTGGCACAGCAAACCTGAACCCATGCTGATGAGAGGGCTCTGTATGTACCCGTAGGTACGTATCCTGAATACTCGGATATACCATAAAATCCCCAGGTTCCAAACATCGGATGATGGAGCATGGACGATTCCACCTGAGTCAAGGCACCGTTGGAATCTGATTCAGGGATTTGAGACAGAGTATAGGCAAAGGAGGACCAGTCGGTCACCGCCCCAAAAAGAAAGTAGAACAACCAGTCCCTCACTGAGATAGTGAGGTTGGCCGAAATAGCTCTGCTTACCACAAAGACTGTATAGCTTTCTGGGATTGTAAGGCCCTGATCAGTTCTGAAGAAGGGCACGTGTAACAATGCCTGTGAGGAGGCTGCATGAGCAATGAGAGGCCGTTGAGAATCAGTACCTCACTCTGGAAATTCCCCAGATGTAGACCTGTCCCATCAGGCTGAGGGTATATCCTCAGGTGTAGAAACAGGGTCGTCCGGAAGTCCAGGACTGCTCGGTACTGGATATGGTGGCCCCCGTGGAGGCCGACAGCCTAGGAAAAAACAGGCCTTTAGGCTGACCCTGAGGACAAAAAGACTTAACAGAGTTAGTCCGAATGTAGTGGGAGTAGCTAAAGACGGTATCTCCCCATTAGTGATACTGCCAATGATGCAACGATCTTGTCAAGGTCAGGACCAAACAAGAACTTCCCCCTGGAAGGAGTGTGCACCTCTGCTTTCCCATAACGCAGCCATAGGGTACTGCGGCGGATACAGACGCCGCCGAAACCCTGAAAGTTAGAAGACCGGCATCCCATGAGGTAATCCCACATATGACCACTGCATATTTTGTGAGCGGCAAAAAGATATTTGAACCTCAGACGTGTTGGAGGGGAAAAACGTCACAAAAGCATCACCATGCGATGGCCATGGTAGGACGGGCAACAGGCCCTGAAAACGAGTACATTGATTTCAGGCAAAGTTACCACCTACGGATCCGTAAAATTCGTCCAGGCCGGGATGGGAGGCGTATTAATGCCTGTAACCCGATGATTAACATACAAATCCATCCCAGAAGGGGATTTCCATTACTTGTGAGGACCCTCAGGGAATGGGAAACAGGAGGCCTTTGTGACTCCTCGTATCTGGGGACAGCCAGACTCCCGCTATGAGATCCACCCGCTGGGCAGAAAACGGGAGATGTATGATACTGGTGCAGGATCGACATTCTCTATATCCAGAATGAGCCTGGCTACCAGCCCCAAAGCAGGGATAATAATACTTGAGAACGGCTCCCCCCATGTGAGAGGGAAAGAGCCGAATATACCATCCAGTTCACGGCAGAGCCACTGGTCAGTAACCACAGGGCGTATATCACGCCAATTAGTATTTCGTATAAAACGACATCCACCAGGGTGGCCGTTGTGGTAATCCCTGCAAGGGGAATGACAGACCGATGTGGTATCGGAGGTAATTCATGTACTGTGAAAAACCCCGGCAGGGAGCGATAGTCTGTGACACAGGGGTAAATTGCAAGAAATTGCGAGATACCCCGAGTTCAAAAGGGCAGTATGGTGAAGTAACTCCAAGCGAGTGACGACAATGGGGCCCGCCCGGCGATCCTCAAAGGAGAGGATCCTGAGAAACAACGCCCTTTAAGGGGGTCGTGCAAGGGGCCCGGCACCAGATGGTGCCGCATACGTAAACCTTTCTGAGTTAAAATCCTCCGCACTAATTCCTGCAGGCTATGACTTGCAGGATAGCAATAATGGGTGCAGTATCGTGTGCAATCTCCTGGTCAGATATATCTGACTATCTTGACGGAAATATTAAGCAGCGCCATACCGGTCCTGACTGACGCTAAGATTAGCTGCAGGAACCCATTATCAGCGTACGCAACTCACAGTTCCATCTAAAATATGGCAACGTGCAGCACGCAACAGTATGTGACAAACCTCACAGATATTAACAAATATATATATGTGAGGTCTCAGAACCACCCCAGGTACACCTGTATTAGGGCAGATAAAGAAAAGGGATAGATATACACTGACAGGTGAGAGAAAAAGCAGACAGTCAGCACTAGCATAAGTCACATACAATGCAGAAAAATATATATACATACATAAGCATGACATATAATATACTGCACAATGTCGCTACATTCAACTGCCCAGATTCAGTGTCTGGGAAGGCTATAGCGCTGTGTACACTCACCCAAAATGGCCAGGTACGCAGGGGGACTGGGCTCACTGACATCCTAAGAGTTCTGCAGCACCACAGAGAGAAAATGGCCACTGGAGACCTCAGAAGAAGCGTGGCCCGCGGAGGAAGCAGCTCAGCGACGCCAGACTGTAGTATTGAAAGGCGCGCTGAGCTGAGGGGAGGAGCCGCTAGACAGGGAAGGCTTCCTCCCCTGGCTAGCAATTGACCCCCCGGGATGCCGGCTCCCGCTGCCGCTATAATCCTTGGTGGGCTGTGGACACGCGGGGTATGCCTCCATGGAGGGGGAGCCCGCCGCCACCGCTAGCGCCTCCGGTCTGTCCCCAGAGACCGGAGGCATAAGGCTGCATGTACACGCGGGTCACCGCAAGCGGTGACCACGCGACTTACCTGTCCCCGTCGATCCGGCAGCAGCCCAGGGATTCCTCCAGAGCCCGGCTAGTACAGACTCTGGGGTCCCGCTGCGATCCCCAGATCTGTACTGGCGTCGCAGCGCCGGCGGGGTGTAGGAGCGGCAGCTCAGACGTCCATTGGACAGTCTGATGCTGCCGCTCTGAAGAGTAGTAAAAAAATAATAAAACAAAACTCTTTTAAGCTTAGAGGCTGCTAAGCAGCCCCCCTGCAGTAACGGTGACCCGACTCCGGCCGGGCACCAACTTAAACTGAGGTGCCTCTGGCTGGGGGGCGGGGTTATAGGGAGAGTGGACCCAAGTGCATCCTGGGAGCTAAAAGCTTTAACTGCGTGGTGCCCGGATTTGGTTCCCAACCTATACCCCAAGGTCAACCCTGTGGACCCCCTATGGACCCTGAAGTAGAAAAGAAAGCAATTAGCAAAAAGTTAATTAATTAATTATGGTTCTTTTATAAAAATGTTTGCAACTATGGCAAGCAACCCACAATGCAATTTTCCCAAGTTATCTCTATTATTACTTTGTGACTTACTAGCTTGCTAGAGCTGCAGTAAGGACCAGAGAGTAGAGAGCCCAGTTCTAGATCTGCCACCATCTGACGAGACTCCATCAATAAACGCTGCAGCTTAGATGTTGGAGAACACAATTGCTGCCAAGTAAAAGAACAAATTCAATAATATTCTTTCATGAATAGGCCATGCACTACCAATTTATAGTATGTAAAACAATTATACATTTTTATGGCACAACTATAATATACAGATACTCCGTCTTCAAAAGGCTTCCTAAGCGGTCTCTAAATAAGATAATGTCTAAAACAATATAAGAGGGAAGCCTGGGCTGCCATGGAGTATTCAGAGTAAAAGGAATTACCGGTCAATAGGGGTGATTTGAGGTCCGACGCGATTGTTATTGTAGCTGCTACCATGGTAGCACTATTATGGTGGAATCGGTATGAAATACAGCCGGCCGCATGTCTGCTTGCCACTAAAACCTTTAATGATACTACAAACTTGGAGAGTTTTCTATATACAAACATACTCACGAACTAATGTAGATGCATTCATGCACCTAGCAAGCGCCCAACATGGAACATACCCTTTTCTCCCAGTTCTTATCAGAGGGTGCAACCACACACATCTAAAAATATCGCAATCTTGGCATGCAAGTCCATGCACTTACTCTTAAAAATGGTGGTTGCACTCAGGGACACTGGTACTAATCACCTGCCTTCCAATAAAGGGGGTCACGGAGCCATGGTCATGGTCTCTAGTATATACATCTATAAAATAAGTGAATTGTATTATAGCACTGCTTACCACTGGCAGTCACAAAGTATTTGTCATACTTTCTATTGTTCCATTTTGCCTTAAAGGGTTCTCAAGACAACTCTCTCTGTTTACGCACTGCCTCTGTCTACACGTAAGCATACTCCTTGGGAAATACAGTATGTCCATTGGGTTGTTTCTATCCTTCATTTAAAATGTCCATCATGTATTTAAATATGGGAACAGATTTTCCCTTATGTTCTCCAAGGATTCCTTGTTTTGACACTTACCTGCATCTCCTTTAAAAGTATTTCACAATTTCGAGAGTCATGGAAATGGAGGATTATTTGTCCTCGTTCACAAGGACACTCTATATAGGGTCGTGGGGGGAGTGGTTTTGTGTTAGGTTCTCATTAAAGAAATACAGGACGCTCTTACAGTTTTAAGGAGAAGATGAAGAGCGCAGGACTATCATTTTAGAAGGCTTTGATTGTTGGTGCAAGGGAACGCTAAATCCGCCAAACTCTGATTTGCTCCCTGAACAACTGTTGAATTGCAGGAAAATCCAAGTGTCTCTGCAAGTATATTCAAAGCTGCTACAGATAATCAGCAGATGAAGACTGAAAGAAGAATGATGTTCTACCACTTAATAACAAAGGCAGGTAGAAGTATCTGAAGGAACAGACGCTGTCTTTCAGGAAACAAGGAATGATAAACAATATATATAATTCCCTATTTTGTCAGGAACTGTAGCTAGAAACGGTTGTTAACCTTGTAAATTATGTACAGTCATCTTTCTCAACGTTTGTGAATAGTTTGAAGATAAGGGGGAAAAAAATTATGTATTTGCATGTTCACATGTTTCTAATGGATGCATTACAATTTACCATATGTGATGTAAAAACACTCACTTGGCATCTGAGATTTCCTGAGTCTTTGAGGGTTGACTGCATTAGTGGCATTTTTAGGTCTGGCAAAAAGTCAGAGTGGAGGTTCAGTCTGCTACCTACAAATCCATCTCTTTCAGTAGAGTCCAAAGATTTGATGTCTAATGGACCGCTGCTAGAAAAATAAAGCAGATGCATCAATATATTCCTATGTGCAACATTTTTTGATGATCACGTTGTCCCTGGTAAATTGTGCATAAGTTTACAAAGAATATGTCCTTGATGTGAAAATTCCTCAGTAAGGAGGAAATCAACACATGTATCACTGCCATTTCCCACAATCACAAAAAGCATTTAAATGTTATGCCTATAAAAGAATAGCTAACTGGGGTAGTGGCCTAGACAGGCATGGAGTAGGGCGCCAGCCATCGTGCTCTCCAGCCTGATTCTCCTGATGTTACATCCTGCTGCCGACTCGAGCATCCTGCCATATCTTACTTGGCTCAGCTGCCTCTGTAGTGGTCCAGGGGTGTCCCGACTGTCCTTTGTCTGGTTTTGGCTAATCTGGTCCTAGCACTGTCTCCTGAAGTCCTCCTGGAGCATGAACCCCATTGTGCTCTGTTCCCTGGGGCTGCAATATCGACAGAGGAGGGACCCTGCTATTTGTACATTTCAGTGGGACCATGTGAGTGCCTTTATTCTCTGCTGTTATATTAATCCATGTGTGCTTTGCTGGACTTGGTATTTTCTTGCCGAGGAGGACTATCTTGTAGTTTGGTACGTGGTACAGCTTGTTTCCTGGTGATAGTTGTCTGCGGGTCTGCACTTCATTTTTCAATCTCCTTCATTATCTCTGTGGTGCTGGATTGCTTACTGCTACCCTCCTAGTGTTTACTACCTGCACATACTTGGCAACTATAGTCCCGGTTGCTGTTGGTCCTTCCATCTACTGTACTTTCCTGAGGAGTCGGTAATTGTAGGGCTGCCAGGCTTGAAAAGTTATTCTGCTCTGTTCCTTCACTGGACTCTGGTCCATCTACTCCATGACCCAGCCAACTTCATTACCTTTACAATCCTCTGAACCACTCTCCGAGACCCCTGCTGTTACTATGAAGCAGCTTTTGCAGGCTATTGCTGACATAGAAAAACGTGTCATGCATTGCGTGGCCGAGGTACATATTGATCTGTACCTTATTTGTCAAGATGTGCAAAAATAAGGGGATGGACTGAGAACCATATTTCCACTTTGGAGGATAACAGTGCCCCTGTTCCTAGCCACCTTAGTCTCAGATGAATGCATGTCAGCAAAAGTTTATCGCTTTGGAGGGCCATCTTCGCCGGAATAATATCAGTCTGCATGGCCTATCTGAAAAGTCTGGAGGGTGCTAACCCTGAACAATTCTTGTGGAGCAGGCCCATCGTATAGTAACCTGGGTCCTCCCCCCAGGTGCTCCTCTGAGGCCATTTATTGCGCAGGTTCTTCACTACAGGGGCTGTGATGCTGTGCTTCGTCTTGCCAGAACCGAGACTTTTCATCTGATGTCCAGAAGCCCAGAGGTCCCAATTTCTTCAAGTGAAAAGGCACTTTCCTACTCTATGCTATTTCCTGCCAGTTTGGGAGTTGTCTCAGGTGGCCGAACTCACTTCTCCAATTCTCCGCGGGAAACCGCGTCCTGTCAGGATTTGCTGTTCCCTCGTGATCATGGGCCCCTGGACTGATATCTATTCCTATAAAAGTAGCAACATGGCTTCATTTACAGAACCCGAGAAGATACTCGTTGATTGTCTGGTTTGGACTGTGGACTCCAGGATGGGATGCACCTCTTAAGGCCCCCCCCATACACGGTGCGATATAGCCGCCGATCCGACGGAATGGTACGATATCGCTGCTATATCGTACCGTGTGTGGACATGATATCGGCCAGTGCACCCTCCCGTGGGATCGTACATCGCACCTCCAGATCTTACATGCTGCACATAAGATCTGGTGGTGTGATGTGCGAACCAATACAGCGCTATGTGGGGGTAAGGGTGGTGCAAGCATATTGAGCAGCGGATCGCTCCGTGTGTGGGGACAGCCCAATATGTCTGCCGTCGGATCGGCCGTCGCATCGCAAGGTGCATATCGCACCATGTATGGGGGCCTTTAGCCTATTTTAAATGCATTTTAATTATTCTTGTTAGAAATTGTCTGCTTGCCTTATTAATGCTTTATTAGTTGCATTTGCTTTTACATGCGATTTGAATATTTTGATACGGTCATATTTTTCTTATCCACTAGTACTGAGTTACGTTTAGGTTTACTCTTTAACCTGTGTTCCTATTCTCCTGGTTTTTCTGTTTGTTTAAATTTTAGGCTTGGTTGGGATATTTTAGATTGTTACCTTTGGGAGTCTCTTTGTTGTCCTATTTATCTTGAGATGGATGCTCCATGGCCTTTGGGTACTCGGGTGTAGTGGCCCTTATTTTCTTGAGTTGGGGGATTAGGTAGTGTAGCAAGGTGGTGGGGTTTCTGTTTGGGGATCCAGGTGTGCCATATGTTGATGATATGGTATACAGGGTGGGGTGAACTAGGAGGTGGTTGTCTATTGTTATATTTTGTTGTCCAAGTTCTAGTGAGATAATGACTACTGTGGGTTCTATTTCTTGATCTTTTTTAATAGTCTGGTAATTTCTTGCTTTACTAGTGTTGGATTGAGACAGGTTAATATTTGAGGGGCCCAATCCTTTGTTAGGTACTGCAGTGTCTCCTATTTGGGTTATCATATTTCAGAATTAGACTGATCCTTTCTTTTGAATGGAGCTTCTCTTTATTCTATTGGTATTTACCCTCAATTATTCTTTTGATTTTTTGGTGCTGGGGCCTAGATGGTGCATTGGGGAACAAGGATGGCGCCTTGGGGTACTCATTTAGTTGTTAACTTGACTTACAGTGTTTATGTACAGGTCTGCTTTTTGTAAAGTGTAAGCTACGATTTGCTTTTTTTTTTTATTGTCTATGGTAAAATGACATTCTTCACAGTTTGTTTTTCCTGCTATGCTTCATATCTCGCCAGCCACAAATTCTGTTTTTATATTATGTCACAATGGGGTTTCTTATATTTGGTCTATATTTTATTTTTCTCTCTTTATCCTCATCTATACCAGATCTTTGTAATCTACATGCATTGGGTCATGTCTCCTGTTTATTCTGTTCCATGTGTGTCTGTGGGCGTAACTTTCAAAATCTACAAATAAACACAATTTAAAAAAAAGAATTGCTAACATACACATTTACTGAGTTAAATGACTTTTTCATTTATAAAATTACAAGGTGTGTGTGAAGTATATTTTCTGAAACATATTCTAAAACATTCAAGTATATAAGGGTCGGTGCAGAGCAGAACGCAAGTCACCATACTTACACGGGTACTGGGTGCACAGAGAGAAATGCAGACATTCGTCAATCTGCTCAGTTGCATACAGCTCTGCAACTAGACTGACCAAATTCATATGCTTTATTTCAAAGCCATCATTATCAGTGTATATTTGGACCAGACCAATCCCTGGAGCAGGGCTGGCTCGAGGGTCATTAGAGTGGAATGGGCGCAAGGGGGTGCCACACCATATGCAGTGTGGCCGTTATCTTGGACCAATAACTGGTGAGCCTAGCGGCAATCCGGCACAGCCGCCACAGCGCCCTCCACAGCCAGTTCTAACTTTTGGCCCGGGCAGCACTGTGCTTTTCCGGATGGCTCATATGTGGCTCGGGCCGTGACCTACGGTGACGAGGCGTGAGATAATTGGTCATGAATCTGCATGCTACTGTGCGAGTCTGACAGGTCAGGGCTTGGGCTATGAATGTGCGTTTTATTTATTTCCTGTGGGGGTACTGAATGCGTGCCTTTATTTCTCCTGTGAGGACAATGAAAGGGTTTCATTTTTTTCTTAAGGGGGCCAAAGTATGTGTTATTTTCCTTGTTTGGGGGGGGGGGGGGGGGGGAGATGCTAGTGTGTTGTGTATGACTGTGTCGCCCATAGTTGAATGCGCTCACTTGCGTTCAACTCTGCATCAGCTCCTTTCTTGCACAGCTTAGGCTTCTAGTTTTTGGCTGAATCACGTCCATCTAATGATTAAGCCACTTCTTAATAATGATGGGAACTGAGAGGATAACAAACGATGGGTCTCTATCACAATCCCCTTTCATGATAAATAGAGATCAACGTGATGTTGTCGAATTGGTATTTTTGCTTACCTGACATCAACTTGAGCATGTATCTTATCATGTGAGCTCTCCAAAGTCAGGTACAGAAACTGCAGGTCATGCTGTTGCTTCATGTAAATCTGTTGTGAGAAGACAACACACAGGACCTATACATGCTGAACTATAGACACTACAGGCTGCTTCATCACAAACAAACAAGAGTCAAATGCAAAAATACAAATTAAATACATTTTCATACTTTTAAAAGCATATTTAAAGCAAATGTATCCTACTGTAAAATGCTCTATAAACCACTAACAAAATTATATACTTCAGATGGGTAGTTTATTGTTCATTTGAAATGGAAGTTGGAAGCCATCTTGTACACAGGTAAAAGTGTCTATAAAAGATTTTCTCTGAGAACATTTGTATGAAACACTTCATATTATTATTGTGTGTTGGCTATAATAAAAACATAGCTGAGAACGGGACGTAGTTTATATCCCTGCTGGTGGGATGCCGGAGCTCAAAATGCTGGTGCCAGAATCTCGACAGCCAGAATCCTGGCGCCAGCATCCGAATGGTAAATATTGGGGTTAGGCACTAGGGGGAGGATTAGAGTTAGGCACTAGGGGAATGGTTATGGTTAGACTGCAGGTGTCTGCATCCCAACGCTGACGGGATACCAGTGTTATCATTCTGACCCTCTGGATCCTGAGCCTGGCATCCCATACCCAACCCATTGAGAACTCCTGAGTATATGAGAAATGGGCCTTAGTATAGTTCACTTGTTTGCATCTAATCAATAATATGATATTGAATTATTAGATTTAATGAAATAATTAGCATAACGTATGTAGAAAGGTGTTAACCTACATTGTAATAGGTAGTTAATAGTATATTCTGTAAACATTTTGATATATCAATGAGTATAAGAAGCTGTGTCTGAGATCTACAATTCTGAGAGAGATATTCATACTAGACAGGAGACAGTCTCATTTACAGCCAAGTGGATCAATAGCAATTTTTGGTTTTTTAATTGTGTGATTTTATAGTGGACATGCCAGCAGATTGTTTAAACTGACTACAAACTAGGGATGTGCAAGCTCGGATTAGTTCAGATTTTCCCGCTAAATTCAGATTTTTCCCGCCAAAAATCGGTTCTCAGAAAGAGCCAAAACGACATCTTTCATGGACAAACATCATTATACCTGGACAAAAGTCAATGAAAGATGATGTTTGTCCATGACGTTTTACCTCTTTCTAAGACCCGAATTTTGGCGGGGAAAAAAAAAAAAAGAAAGAAAAATCAGAATTTGGCGGGAAAATACGAACTAATCCGAGCCTGCACATCCTTATTACAAAACAGCCAGATCCTGCAACTTGGCCTTAGTGCTGAACATCAGGATCACTGTCCACTTTGGCCTCACAGGTAGGTAGTCAAGATTGTACGAGATCCAGCTCACACTAAACAGGAGGATAATTTCTGGCTTACAACTGTAGTATGGAACAGTGAGTTCCTGACTGCATTCTTCCTAGATGCCTGGGTATTAGTGAATTCCTTTTGATGATTTGATTATCATGCACCTCATCAGGACCAATTTAGGGGCTGAAGCACAGCTAAACTCAAATCAATTTGTGGGGCATGTTTTCTCATTGCTCATGCCTTGATAGCAAACGTACCCAACCAATGGTAATGCGTGTCTACTTGCAACTGAAGGGGCATAGCTGGGCTGTAACGGGGCATTCTCACGCAGGTTAACATCAGAGAGGACATGTGGACGGTACTGTGGGATATGCAGAGTTAAGTGTTTGCATAAATACGCCTGTTTTCACACAGACCTTTAGCACAAGAGAGGGCTGGTACACATGCACATGGATAATGATGGCAGCTAGGAAACCAAGTGTAAAGTTAGCGGCAAACCAGGCACAGCTATGCATGTGGCAAATCTACATATTCAAAAATGTTGAACCAACATCCAGGTAAATAGTCACTATAACTTTGAATGACTTCCCATATACAAATCTATATGCTTTCACACTAGCAGGACATCTTCACTTTAAAATGATGACGGCAGGAGACAGCTGGAGTCAGGTAATGGTGTTATGCAAGGCCCTAATCTATAAAGGATGTTTTAATCCTAAAGAGCAAAAGTTTGTGAAGTTTAGTGAATTTATAAACATCTATTAGCACATGAAGGGTGAAAACAGGAGATATGGTAAGAACTTACCTTTGTTATCTCCGTTTCTACGAAGTCCTTAGGGTCCACAGGAATACCTTGGGGTATAGGGCTTGGCTCCAGCCATGGGCACCACAGAGTTAAAGATTTCCTCCCAGGATGCACCGGGACCCCTCCTATACCCTGCCCCCAGGCACCTCGGTTTTAGTATCAAGCCATAGGCCGGGAGAGAGGAAAAAGGAAGAAGAAAGTCTGGAACACACAAGATTCACATTCTCATAGAAAAGGGAGACAGAAACTGGTGACCAGTACAACACCCTACGGAAGCACAGGGCGTCAGGGCGGGCGCCCTGTGGACCCTAAGGACTTCGTAGAAACGGAGATAACAAAGGTAAGTTCTTACCATATCTCCTGTTTTCTACCTCAGGGTCCTTAGGAATCTATAGGGATACCTTGGGGATGTCCCAAAGCAGTAACCTTCAAGGGAGGGGACGCTCCTGTGCAGAGAGGAGAATCCGCCGCCCGAAGGAAGCATCCTGCGAAGCAAATGTGTCAAAGGTGTAATGCTTGACGAAAGTATGGACAGTGGACCACGTGGCCGCCTTACAAAGCTGAACAGCTGAGGCGCCACATCGAGCTGCCCACGAAGGTCCCACAGATCTTGTAGAATGAGCTTTCACATGAGTGTATGCCTCAGAGATCGCCATGCAGATCCAGCGTGCCAAAGTCTGTTTATTGGCAGGCCAACCCCACTTATGAAATCCATATAGGACAAACAAAGAGTACGATTTTCTCAAAGAACTGGTACAGTCCACGTAAATCCGCAGAGCCCGTACCACATCCAAAGAAGCCTCACCAGCTGTGAGATCAGATGAATGAAAGGCTGGGACCACAATTTCCTCGTTAATGTGGAAACTAGACACCACTTTAGGAAGGAATTCGGGACGGGTAAGAAGTACCGCCCTATCCGAATGAAAAATTAGAAAAGGGGGACGACACGAAAGAGCCCCCAAATCCTACACCCTTCTGGCTGAAGCAACAGCCAAAAGGAACTGTTTTTGCCGTAAGCCATTTCAGATCCACAGAACCCAGAGGTTCAAATGGCGGATCCTGTAGCGCCTTCAGGACCACAGCCAGATCCCATGGAGCTACCGGATGGACATAGGGAGGCTGGATGCGAAGGACACCCTGCATAAAGGTACGGATATCAGGCAGCGTAGCAATCCGACAGGACAGAAACATGCACCTTCAGTGAAGCAAGGCGTAGACCTAAATCCAAGCCTGCCTGAAGGAAAGCCAACACTCTCGATATTCTAAACTCGTGAGGATCGTACGCTTTAGGGCGACACCACTCAAAATAGGTATGCCACACCCTGTGATAAATTCTAGCTGAAGCCGGCTTACGAGCATGTAACATGGTATTGACCACCGCTCTAGAGAAACCCTTGGACCTCAAGAGGGAAGTCTCAAGAGCCACGCCGTCACACATAGCCGACTCAGGTCTGGGTAGAGACATGGACCGTGAGACAATAGGTCCGGTCTCTGAGGTAACAGCCAAGGAGTGTCGATGGATAGACACTGGAGATCCGAGTACCAACTCCTTCTGGGCCACGCAGGGGCCACCAGCAGGATCTTGCCTCCTTCCTGCCTGAACTTTCGAATTACTCGAGGCAGCAGGGAGAATGGAGGAAACAGGTACGCGAATTGGAAGTTCCATCGTGCCGACAGAGCGTCCACCAGGAGAGCTCCTGCGTCTCTTGTTCGGGATCCATACGCCCACAGCTTGCGGTTGTGTCTGGAGGCCATGAGGTCTATTTCGGGAAGACCCCACTTGTCCACCAGGAGTTGGAACACCTCCTGGTGAAGAGACCATTCCCCCGGGTGTACATCGTGGCGGCTGAGGAAGTCCGCCTCCCAGTTGAGCACACCCGGAATGAAGACGGCCGAAATGGCCGGAAGATTGCCTTCTGCCCAAGTCAGAATGCGAGACACCTCCCTTAGAGCCGCTTGGCTTCGAGTTCCTCCCTGACGATTTAGGTAAGCCACCGTGGTGGCGTTGTCTGACTGAACCTGCACAGGTTTCCCCAGCAGAAACGGTCTTGCATGCTGCAGCGCCCTGAACACTGCTCGAATTTCCAATATATTGATCGGCATCCGTTGTTAGAAGGACCCAATCTGAAATCCAAAACTGACGTCCCCTGCGGAGATGAGACTTTTGTAACCACCACGTCAAAGAAAGGCGCACTTCCGGAGTGAGCCTGATCATCTGCGTCTTTATTCGACGGGGATTTCTGTCCCATCTGGACAGGATCAACATTTGTAGAGGCCTGGAATGGAACTGGGCATACTCCACCATGTCGAATGTTGACACCATGGAACCCAGTAACTTCATCGCTGAGAGAAGAGACACTCGGCGACTGCTTAGAACACTGCGTATCTTGGACTGCAACAGGGCTATCTTTTCCTCTGTCAAGAAGATCCTCTGTTGCTGAGAGTCCAACAATGCCCCGAGATGGACCATTCTCTGAGAAGGAATTAGAGAGGACTTCCAATTCACTATCCAACCGTGAGCTTGCAATACAGATATTGTCAGTTGTAGATGGCTGCAAAGGACTTGTGGCGACCCTGCCAACAACAAGGTCGTCCAAGTAAGGTAACAGGCGAACTCCCTGAAACCGCAGGTGTGCCGCCATGACCGCCATTACTTTTGTGAAGACCCGAGGAGCCGTGGAAAGGCCAAACGGTAGAGCCTGAAACTGGTAATGGAGGTCAGACACTGTAAATCTGAGGTAACGCTGATGAACCCTGGCAATGGGGATATGCAGGTAAGCATCCTGAATATCCAGGGACACCATAAAATCCCCAGGCTGCATAGCTAAAACAATAGAAAGCAGAGTCTCCATTCGGAACCGAGGGACCCTTAAAAACTTGTTCAGGGACTTGAGGTTGAGTATAGGTCGGTATGATCCATTTGGTTTTTGAACCAGAAAAAGGTTGTAGTAATATCCGGTCCCTCTCAGGGATAACGGAACAGGTACTATTACTCCCATCTGAAGCATAGAACGCACCGACTCTTGGATTGCTAGAGCCTTCGTTGGATCTGAAGGACGAGCTGTTACAAAGAACTGATGAGGAGGCCTTCTGCGGAAGGAGAGGGCATATCCCTGAGATACCACCTCCCTTACCCAAGTGTCTGTGGTGGTTTTGAACCAACACTGGGCGTATTGCAGAAGTCGGCCTCCCACCTTGGGATCCCCCAAGGGGAGGCCCAACCCATCAGGCTGAGAGTTTGTCGTCCGGCTTGGCAGCTGGACGTCTGGTACTACAAACTTGCTTCTTGGTCTTAGCAGTCTTTTTGGGACCTGAAGGTCTCGGGAAAGACTGAACCCTAGGTTTTCCCGGAGGGCGATAGGACGGATTTTTAGACCCAGACGGAGTCGGGGCTGAGGGTAGACGTGCAGATTTGGGAGCCGCCAAAGTGTCCACTATTTTGTCCAAAGCTGGTCCAAACAGCACCTGCCCATTGTAGGGTAAGCATTCCAAGCCTTTCTTGGATTCAGCGTCTGCCCTCCACGAACGTAACCACAAGGAGCGTTGAGCGGCCACAGCCGCCGCAGAAATCCTAGAAGTAAGCAGGCTCAAATCCAAAGCTGCTTCGTTAATGTACGTAGTGGAATCCCGAAGGTTACCCACTAACACAACCTGTTCGCTGGTACCCTCAGAAGCAAATGATGCTTCCAAAGCGTCCGCCCACCTTTCCATAGCCTGGGCCACCCAGCAGACAGCCATAGCTGGTCTAGATGCTCCTCCAGCAAGGGAATAGATAGACTTTAGGCACACCTCCACTTTACGGTCTGTAGTATCCGTCAGAGAAGACATAGACGGCATAGGCAAAGTTGCGCTCTTTACTAAGCGCGTCACGTGAGAATCCATATGAGGAGACTCCCATTTAGTGAAGTAATCTTCTGCAAAGGGATATGTACGAGCCAGAGCTTGTGAGGTTGAAATCTTTTTCCTGGAGATTTCCAGGCCTCCTCCATGTGATCAACTAGCTGACCAGATAGAAGGAATACTGCTGCAGCTCCTTTAACCTCTTTAAAATAAGCATGACTAGGCGCTGCAGGTAAGTTGTCGTCAGTAATTACCATGGCCGCACGGACTGCCCGTATGAGGCCTGGAATGTAAAGACTAGACTTAGCTTCTGACCCTACTTGAGGAGTGTCAGTGTCCGAAAAATCTACAATTTCGCCCTCATCAGGCGAGTCGTCATCTTCATCATCCTGAGCGGATGGATATGACAATAACGGTCTTTTAGCAGGTCTAGATTGATCCTGCTGAGTGCTCCGCACCCCAGAATCAGACAAACCTGGGTCAGTCTGATTAAGGACATGTTGCAGGGGGCACTGCATTACTATCGGTCCTGGAACTCCCAGAACAGGAGGCGGGACTACCGCCTGCAGTGCAAACCCCAATTGTGGAAACATAGGAGGGGCTGCAAGCCTATTTACAAGAACAGTCAGGGCTTGTGCAAAACAAGCCCAAGGTGGTTCCTGAGAGGTGCTGGGTACAGCAGAGGTACCAGGGATGGCCAAACATGCAGCACATAACCCATACTGGAGTACCGCCCCCTCCCCCACACCTGCTTTACATCTGGAGCAGGAAAATAGCAGAGGTGCTCCTCTAACAGAGTCCTCACTGGACATAGTGGTATGTGACACTCCTCTCACAGAAATAAATCTAAAACTGTGAGGTACTGGCACTGAGAGGGCTGGTCAGGAGGAAGAAATAGGGATAGTAAAATGGCTGACAGGAGAAAAGATCAGACACACAGCGCTAGCATAAGGTCACATACAATGCAGA
Organism: Taudactylus pleione; assembly: GCA_031769625.1. Lineage (NCBI taxonomy): Eukaryota > Metazoa > Chordata > Amphibia > Anura > Myobatrachidae > Taudactylus > Taudactylus pleione. Next base: position 16,768,016 of record JAUIMM010000281.1, on the reverse strand, counting down.
AACCCTGCACTAAATGCACTATCACTTACACAGACTTACAGCCTGGCAGTGATAGCGCTACATACGCTGACCTTATACTGGGAGGAGAGGTATGTAAGGGGCACCCAGGCTCCGCACCCTGCACCACAGCGTCTTTGCTCAGAAAATGGCCGCCGGAGGATGAAGGGAGGCGGGCCTGGGGAGGATCACTGCCTCAGCCCGCCAAAACCTCAGCGTAAGGCGGCGGAGAGCAGTGATGGGGAGGAGCCTCCTGTGCGCTACAGGGAAGGCATCCTCCCCTGGCAGGCCATTAACCCCCCGTGGATGCTGGAGCGTGTTTCGCAACGCTCCAGCCCCGTATCCCTGGTGGTCTAGTGGAGCGCGCAGGCATCCGCCTGGCTCCACTATACTGCCGTCCCCAGGGAGCCCCCAGCCCTGGGGATGCCGGACTGTGATTCAGCGGGCGCCTACCGCAGACGCCCGCTGCTTACCTTAAGTAGCCCCCCGTACATCCGGCCACAGTCCAAGGCCCCCGGGGGTTCCGCTAGCGGGAACACCCAAGAGCCCGACGAGTTCCCAGGATCGCTACCGGTGGTCGGCGCCGGCGGGGGTGTCGGAGCGGTAGCATGGACGTCCGCTGGATAGTCCTATGCTACCGCTCTTGAAGATCTTCAGGGGCTGTTATACACAGCCCCCCCTCTGCGATGACCAGCTCTCGGCCAGGCACCTACTGAAACTGAGGTGCCTTGGCCTAGGGGCGGGGTATAGGAGGGGGCCCGATGCATCCTGGGAGGAAATCTTTAACTCTGTGGTGCCCATGGCTGGAGCCAAGCCCTATATCCCAAGGTATCCCTGTGGATCCCTAAGGACCCTGAGGTAGAAATTGCAGTTTCACTGATAATTATTTGTGTCCAACAAGTACACCAACTCAAAAAGGACCATTATAGGTATCTCCTCTGTGCTGTTTTGGAGTTATCCTTGACTCTTCCCTCTCCTTTAAACCACACATTCAGTAGCTCTCACAGTCCTGCCACTTCCATCTCAAAATATTTCCAGGATCAGACCCTTTCACACCCTGAAGGCAAATAATACCCTCATCCATTCACTGGTCATCTCCAGATTGGACTATTGTAACCTCCTCTTATTTGGCCTCCCTGACTCCCACCTCTATCCACTCCAATCTGTCCTCAATGCTGCTGCTCGGCTCATCTTCCTCTCCAAACGTTCTACTTCTGCCTCCCCTCTCCTACAAGCCCTACACTGGCTCCCCTTCCCCTTCAGAACCCAATTCAAAGTTCTTAAGGTGCCCATCCACTAGAAGATTAAATTGAGTGATTGAACGATAATGTTATCATTCAATCATTTGCAAAAATGTCTAAAACGACCAGCGATGCGCGCTCCCGCTGGTCGTCTATTATTATCCTTTATTTATATGGCGCCACAAGGGTTCCGCAGCTCCTCACAAAGTACATTAACAAATGAGCAAACTCGTAAAACAGCGACTTATGTACAAGACAATACAGAATAAGAACATAGTTTACAAACATTGCAGCAGCGATCATAACACTCAAAAAAGCAGCAGGGCATCAGCTACCAAGTGTTAAGTGCCCTTGTGGAGAGTTTTGAGTAGATGATCGGATGAGTGAGGGAAGGAAAAAGCACATAAGGGAAGAGGGTCCTGCTCCTGAGAGCTTACATTCTATAGGGGGGGGATACAGACAGGGGTGACACAGATAGGGTAGACAGTGAGGAAGATGTTTAGACAGCTATCATCGGGCAAACATGCTGGATAACCTGACGATAACGTCAGGTTCAGCATGTTTGCAGATGATTGATGTAGTCGTACAGTGCAGGCACATCACAGACTGACAAAAAAACTGCACGATTACAATGTCGTAATCGTGTAGTCTTCTGCCTGTCTTCTAGTGGGTGGGCAGCTTTACACTTACTTACAAAGCCCTCACCCAATCCTCTCCCAGTTACATCTCGGATTTCATCTCACTTAACACTCCTGCCCGCCCACTACACACAACAAATCCTTGGCGCCTCTTTTGCCAACTGATTACTTCCTTCCACTTCTAAAATTTTGCTCATGCTGCTCCCTAACTCTGGAGCTCTCTCCTTCAGACTCTCCACAAATCTTCAAACTGGCTCTCAAGACTCACTACTTCATCAAAGCCTTCCAGCTCTCATGCTAACCTGCTGCTCCCTCACTGTCTACCCAGTCTGTGTCACGTCTACCCCGTCTGTCGGAGGAGAATAATAATAATAATAATAATAGGTCTGCGGGCTTGGTAAAGCCAATTCTCTAATAATAATCAGAAATCTATTTTTTAAAATGCAGCGAAGAATTTACAGACTCCAACATCAGTGGTCAGATTTAGTTAAAGTGATTATTTGGGAATATATAAATTAAAGAGCACCACTTTCTAGGCTCACCTGTCGCAGGTTCTGCAATTCTGTGTCAGTTCGGTCTTGCTTGGATTTTGACAGCTGAAGAAGCTGATCTTTACGCCTCTCTCTTTCACCTATAAAATAAATAAAAAACAGATGCAGAGAGCATTCAATTTATTGATGTTAACCCCTCCAATCTACATATTTGAACGATAATGTTATCATTCAATCATTTGCAAAAATGTCTAAAACGACCAGCGATGCGCGCTCCCGCTGGTCGTTTATTATTAAAATAAAAATATAAAATAAATAAAATATAATAAAATAAAATAAAAATATAAAATAAAAAGTGGGCTGTACAAGGACACATACAGTTGTCTGCATTCCAACCACAGTAAACAAAAAGGTAGACTTGAAACCAAGCATTCTATAGGGTGCATTGACATGTTAGGTTGGTCTAAGTTGGACTAAGTGAACGTTCTACAAAAACCTTTCTTCCAGGCTTACCAAGAGAAGAAGAAAAGCTGAGGGGATACAAAAAACAAACAAAAAACACAACCTTCGTTAAAACTGCATTTAGCACTGCAGCTGTAAGTTCCAAGACAGGTTTCCAGACCCTCTGATAGACAATCAGTCTCCTCCTGGCGCAAATAAAGGATGATCAAGCCAGCAGATAAAGACTTTGCTTACACTTTGGAAACCATAAATCAGAAAGCCCATTAACTTTCCAACAGGTTCTAAGATAGATTGGTTGAAGAAGCTGGCTCATGATGTAATTGGGCCCTTCTCTGTGCATCTGAATGGTATTGATATCATGAAAAACAAACTAAGTACTGTGATAGGTACTGGTCCTACTTAGGTGTTGTCTCAAGCACTGGGACACACAGTCCCAGACACACAGGCTATTTGCTGAAATAATTTATTCTGGCATTCTACAGATCAGTGTCACTATGCACCCCAAGATGAGAGGCTAATGACACCTTGTCTTAAGTGTTGACTCCTGAGTACCAGGAAAAAGAAGAAAAGCTAGAAAACTGCAACAGAAGACTAGCGGCTAACCCCTAAAGTTTCACAATAAAGCAAAGGTGGAGAAGAATAAAGAAAATACATAATCGAACTTCCCTGGAATAGGAGTGGTCCAGGAGTCAGCCAGACTGCTAAAGGCAACAAGCCATAGTGCAGCTGTGTCAGCTGCTGCAGAGTCCCTGAACACTTCAGATTCAGCATACATTTAGGAGAAGCAGGGGTGATATAGGGCAGGGGCGTAGTTCCACTACAGCAGAAGAACAAATAGCTATGTAAACAAAATACAAGCTGAGACTTAAAGTGAGAATGTTACTAACCTGTGAAAACCAGCTCGGCCTTCACGTATTCACCTTCCTGTTTTAGGCGAATAATCTCCTCCCTTTGCTCATTGTTCTCCACAGTCTTTTGGCCAAGATCATCTTAAACAACATAAATCAGTACGCTATTGAGAATACAGTAAAAATAAAAGTTTCTTGACACCATGGGGCATCAATAAAAATTGAACAGTTTAACAGGCATGAGTAGCATATAACCACTTTTAAGTAGAATTCCGACAATGATGTGCATTTGGATTTTCTCCATGAATATCACATTTATAAGCCTCAATGTATATAGAACAGAAATTATAGCTTTACAGTATTACAATATAATGTGTATAAATGTCACTTGCCTAATATTTTACAACTCTAATTATCTATAAATACACACATTATTATTATTATCCTTCATTTATATAGTGTTCCTAAATGTCCGTAGCACCATTCAGAGAAATAAGTACACAGCTACTTCAATAGTACAAAAACAGTATAAGGGAATTGACTAATCAGACAACTTTGAGTCACAATAAAAGTCTTGCTCTGGGGTGGGCAGATAGAAAGGATTGTTGACAAAAACCATGAGTGGGAGTGGACTGGGAACATGGACAGTGCAGGGAGAGAACAAGAGTGAGGGTTCCTTGCTCGTAACTGAGAGGTGAAGTGGGAAGAACAATTTGGGTGGGCAGAAAGATGAGCGCTGATGAGCTTTTAGGAACAGGTGCATTTTAAGAGAGCGTTTGAAGCAGTGCAGACTGTTAGACAGTCATATTGAGAAGGGGAGTGAGTACCAGAGAAGGGGAGCAGCGCGGGACAAATCTTGGATGCAGAAGGTAATGACTGCAGACGCTAGGCGACAGTCACTGGAAGAACGGAAAGAGTGAGGGGGAGTGTGGACTGAGATGAGGTCAGGGATGTAGGAAGGAAAGGAACAATGAAGTGCTTTGAAGGCAAAGGTAAGGAGTTTAAACTGTATTCTGCAAAGGAATGAGTTGAAGAGGAGAGGTTGACTTAAACCAACAGGAAGGAAGATAAGACGAGATGCAGCATTGAAGACAGATGTAAGAGGGGAGAAGTGGGAGTGAGGAAAACCAGAGAGAAGGAGGTTACAATAGACAAGCAAGAAACGACAAGGGCATGAATAAAGGATTTAGTTACCCTCCTGGGTGAGGCTACTAGAGATGCTGAGGAGGTTGAAGCGGCAGGATTGGGCGATAACATTATAAAGTGGTGGATAAAGCAGAGAGAGGAGCTAAGGATGACACCTAGGCAGTGGACTTGTATGACAGGAGAGCGAACAGTGTTTGTACAGTAAGAAAAAGGTGGGAAGGAAAGCGGGTCCTGGAAGGTGGGGAAACAGTAAGTTTAGTCTTAAAGGGGAATTTAATTCTGGACAACAGGCTTGGTATGCTTGACTATTCAGAATTTTTGATCTAGTCAAAATGGGGTAAAGATTGCCCTTACAAGCTGTTTAACCGCTTGATAGGGATTGCCGCTAAATGATTAGTCTACATTACCCGGCATTCCAATTCAACATCAGTGAATCACAAATACTCTCTCAGATAAAGAGACTTGGAAGATTATGCAGGGGTTTCTGAATTGTCTAATGCTCCAACCTTGTTGCCGTCTTAGTTATTATTTTTAATTGTTATAAAAAAAACAAAATAATACACAGCGATTTACATAGGCTATTTCATCACCCAGTCTCTGCCACGGCGGAGTTCATAATCTACTTTTTGTAACTAACACACACACACACTTAAGCTACCAGTATGTAGATCCTCTCTTCACTTGAGAAATTCTCTCTCACGTATTGTCCTAAACATACCCCAGAAGCCTAAATTGGGCCTTTCCAAATTAAGAGGTAGGGAAATTATATTCAAAGATATACCTGCACCCTGGCAGAACAAATACTGTACAAAAAAAACCTTGACACCCTTCACATGTCATACACAAATTAGCTAAAGCGAATTGTAGAAGGACAAAGTTTATATTGAGAATGCATACTCCTGGGGAAGTCATCATCCAGCTATCACCTTGTCTTGTCCTGAGAAGGCTGGTCCAAAGAGTAGTGGTGGATATTTAGGTTGTACATAATCTGGAAACTGAAGCAAGCACAGGAACGTGTACACTTTAGTTAAACCATTCAGGTGTTACAGCTGCATGAAGAACACTCCCCTGCAACGCTACAAGGGATGGCTTGGATGTATTTTTCTCTGTAATCCAATAGGGAGACAATGGAAACACTGGAATGTGGTGTATGGAAATATGCACTTATTCAACAGAAACGTAGTCTTCACTGGTAGGCATCTAAAAAGACCATTGCCAGGTGGATCATTTTAGTAATTTATCATGCTTACACTGAGGCTGGGAAGCATGTCCCTGAACTGGTTATGGCACATTGTACCAAATTGATGGGTGTCATGTGGGCAGTACTGCATTGTACCAGGGCTGAGCATCTGTGTTGGATGACCACCTAGTCTTCAGAGCATACCTGCTCAAAATTCTACGGATTCAACGTTTTAGCATTTAAAGAGGTTAGTTTGTGAGCAAGGTGCTGCAAATTTTTACATTATGTCCTTCTCCCGAGTTCGTTTGGGGGACACTAGAACCCCGCTCTTATTTCCAGTTTGTTTCTGTTCACTCCTGTTGATGGAAAACTTTACTTTCTCCTATCCCTCTTGTTCTGAGCTGATTGTTATGTCCTCTGGTCTTCATCAGAGAAATACTAAGCTATACTAAAGGCTTCCAAAGTATCAAGAGGGGAGGTGCTAGAGCTTTTGCAAGTCAATTTGAAAGTGCCCAACTCCTAAACTACACTATATACCTCAGCACATCCAATGTCGTCCAATGAACTCGGAGAAAAGGATTTAACACAAAGTATAAATATCTCATTATATGCAGTTTTTACAATGTGAACCATTGTGGTTTGGAGAAATATAATATTCTTATTATAATCATAGTCCTTACGAGTGGCAGATTTTGCCTAGGGGCTGCCTTCCCCCAGTAATATCCATCACCATACTCCAGTAAGCCCCCAGTTGCCTAGTCTGTGCACTGCCAGTGGTTTCCCATTGGAAGCCCTTTTTGGTAGCTGCTCACTGGACTATCAGTCCCAGGGGGAGGAATTTTTTCTTCCTGGGACTGCCAGGTTGAATTGCGGTTAGCAGAAAGCACTCCCAATGGGAAGCCACTTCTGCATTTAGTACACCTACGCTACCTGGCTCCTGGAGGTTACAGCCGATGCACATGCGCAATGGATGGACCCAACTGCCGAAAGTTCAGAAATGAAATACAGCCAGAGCATCCCCCCTCTATCTAAAAGGTAGTAGTCGCCACCGGTCCTTACACCTCCTCATTGTAGAAAGAAATTACAACATATTTATCCATCTCCCCCCCCCCCCTTACCTTTCAGCTTATCAATTTCAGTCTTCATTCTTCTTAGTCTGGGTTTAAGATTATCCACTTCCTTTATAGTTGCAGCTTCCCTTAGCCTAGTCTCACGTAGCGCTGCTTCTAGATCTTTAAATCGAGATGTGAACTCCGTGATGTGATCGGTTGCTTCTACAATATCATTGTCCTAGAAACAGTAGTGGAATATTAGATTATATTAGTTTTACATTTTGGGACTGATGCAGAGTTGAAATTACGCCCATTTGCATATCGTATCCTGCATACATTTGCAATGCTAAGAAATTGAGAGCATGCAAATACAAGAATGCAGAGTCAAACGCATTCTGAACACATTTATTCTCACATGTTCAAAGTTCAGTAAGGTCGTGTTCAAGCAAATGCAGACCAGCATGGAGGGTATGTATGCCTATTTGGAGGTGTATTCTTTGTACACAGTATAAGACAGGTGATGATGACTTCTAATAAGGTGGATACATTGCTGATGCAGAGGCATCCGCATCTCAAGATATTTCCAAACATGTATTTGAGTAATATAGAAGTTTTCACATTCAACTGCATCAGCCCTTTACACTCAGAATGAATACTTTAAGCAAACACTTTATTGGGCAGCATAACCAACAACTAAGTGACTTTGGTGTCATTGTTGAAAAAGCTGCAACGGGTTCTTGTATCGGTGCACTCAAAATCTATTATGTGGAATAATAATCTATACATAGTAGTACAGTATATTATTATTATTATTATTATTAACATTAATCTTCAGCATATGCTATTTAAAACTAACCATGAAAAACTAATGCATGACAAAAACTATTGAAAATAACACAAGGGGAATATAGCATACTTGCCAACCCTCCCTCATTGTCAGGGAGACTCCCTGAAATAGCAGCAATCTCCCTGTCTCCCTGAAGAGTCTATCAATCTCCCTCATTTCACCTTACCCTCATTATGACACTGTTATATAAAAGAAAAAACAGAGATATATACATTCAAATGGGATCATTAGTATAATTTCCCTGCATTAGTTATAAGGCACAATGATCCCTATGGTTACATGCATTTTCTGAGAAGTATCAGTATATTTTCATCAACAAGTAGATCTTACTAACTGCTTTGGGGATCATTTACATGTGGATGCAAATCAATTTTATGACACGCCTCTCAGATGTAGTAGTACACGCCCAGTTTAACGAGCGCTTGTAGGTGTTGCTTTCACAATCTCCCTGAAATGCTTTTTCAAAAGTAGGCAAGTATGGAATATAGGAATATGACAAATTCAATGATTTAAAAAAACAAAAAACAAAAAAAAACAATGGCAATATGATAAATGTATTGACCAGGATGCATGATGTTACAGGTCACAAAAAACAAAACCAAGCATATAGCCAGCTGCTACAAACCCAACATACATCCCAATACAGAGAATAGAAATACAAACAGTGAAATAATGGAAATCCCAGAAATAAAATGTATTACAATAACGACATTTGAGGTCATCATGCATCAGTCATAAACCACGACAAGTAAGAAAATAAAAGAAAGGCCTAATTAGAACCAAGAGAGGGTAAGCGCACGCCGACACAGTCCACAATGGATGACAGATGAGATACCATTTTTGGGGAATAAACTGTGGGAAATATACTGGGTATAACAGGGCAATATACATTTTGTTTTATTTGTTTTCTTGAATTGCGGATTTTTATTTACATTTTTCAAAAGACAACATTACAAACCAAACACGGATCATTACAGGATCATTTTATCTAACTAAACCTGTCACTAACGCAAGTAGAGATTAGATCATGCCTAGATCTTGTTCTGTACAAATTGTAGAAGAGGGACTATACAGTTAGATTGTGATAGACTGGCAAATGGAGGGCTTCCTAGATCCTAATAGGACAGCTGGGTCACATAAAATGCTTCATTTTGACACAGGAAAATAACTAAATATCATGATAATGTTAAGGGTTGTAGGGAAACACCAGGGATATACGGAAACATGTAATTTACATATAAATGTGTCTTTTCTGTTATGGTGCCCCCTATGTGAAGCGCTATCATACAGGAAAGGGAATAGTGAACATCTCTGGGAAGGTGAAAGGGCTCTTCAACCTATCCATTCATACAGACATATGCAACAGGCGAAAAATACAGACAATCTAACCAATGAAAGTGAAAGTCGAGCGAATGTTTTTGCACATTTATTGGAGAAGAGAGAGAGCTATATGGGTTCTCAATCTGGTGTAGTATGTAGCCATAGGGTTTGTATGGTCACTACCAGTTCATAAGTAATAACCTTTTGGTTGAGTCAGGAAGTCTGTTGTATGAATCAAGTTTTGCTTTCACAGCACATGATCACTTGTACCTGCATTTATCTCCTAATCCATCAGTTTTGCAATCAACCTATATGTTCTCCGCACCTCTTAAGACTTTAAGTAAGAAAAAAAAATATTTAATCCTGTTTGGCATATAGGATCTAATAAATCTTGTTCAAAGATTGGGCTACACAGCTTTAATTGAACATTTAACTATGCTTTAAGAACAGAGATTACCATATAGGTGATGAGTTGATTTTTCTTTTATTTTGTGGCTATAATAATTTGTAACCCCTTTTCTAGCAGCGCATACTACCTGTAAGTGTACAACAAAATGTACACTGGTTTTTCTTTTTTGCATTAGAGTAATTGTAACTGCATTGTTCATTTACATTATAGTGTGCAGACAAATACTGATCATTTGTCTCATGCAACTAGGAGCGACTATGTCACACCTCAGAGTAAACGTGGTCATATACCACACTTACAGTACAGTCAAAGTAGTGAATTTTTGTTCGCAGCCGCATAGGGCATCGTATAAAAATACAGGAGTCCGAAGCGAGATCAGGCTGCGAGGGGACAGAGTTCAGCTGCTGTTGCCGGCATTTCTACACCATTGCAAAGGCAACTCGCCCCCTCGCTCTGTATTGACCCCATAGTGTATGTTTTATTACCTTCAATCTTAGTAAAGTGGATAGTTCCTGTTCTCGGGCCTGTAATCGTCCAACATGAGCAGACAGCTCCAACATTGACTCATTCAAACTTTGATTTTTTTCCTGCAAAAACAAAATACACTTTTCTGATCATTGAAATTAGGTTTTTCAATTAGATAGTTGAAAGACTTAAAGCTCCAGCATATAGTCTGAAATGGTTAATATTAAAAATATAATTCAACCCAAGCTAAAAAAAAATAGTTTTATATATAGTTCAAAAATACTCACTGCGGTTACTCATACTAAATTTTGTAGTCTCAAGTCAGGGGTAGATAAACCTATCTGGAGGAACTGATCACACCACAAGAGACAGATATTTTAAAAAAACATACATAAAAAAACAACTGCTAAAACAATAGCGGGAAAGACTTTAATCAACTTGTGACTTTAACCTCAAACTTTTTCATTAGAATTCTCCTTCCGTGTGTTCTGCTATTGCCTCTGTCATAGCAAGTTACATAAAAGAAATATTGTGTTAGTTTGTGCATGGGACAATAAGGTGGCAGTGGCACAATGATTGTTTCTTTGGATCCGGTTACCTCCAAGTCCTGACAGTGGCTGCTTGCTTCGGATGCCCTGAGAGACACTTTCTGAAGTTGCTCTTGGGTGTTCTCCAGGGATGTTCTTCGGTCCTGCTGCTGAGCTTCCAGTAACTTTATCCTTTTGGTTAATGATCTGATTATTTCATTCCTTCTCTGCAGTTCATCTAGTCAGTAAACACAGCACCTTAGTCCAATACAACGTTTTTATATTTTCATCATACTGTGCTGTAGAGTTTCAAGAATACATATATCTTAAATCAGCTCGATGTGTATGGATTGACTATGTGGTACACAGACACAGTTTTGTAACTTCGTACTTTCTAGCCTGGCAACCTTCTGTTCCAGTGTGAGAACTCGCTGACGATCATACTCCCAAGCAAGCAACTGCCTCTGATGCACTAATACCATGTCATTTAGCTCCTTGTCTCGATCCTTCAGCTCAGCAATTAATAACTGTAGCTCATTTCTTTGCTTCTGAATGGTAGAATTCTCAAGGTCTGTATACAGCAGCTTAAAAAAAAAAAAGAAACAGCAAGAGAATAATCGTTCTATTAATTTTTCGATTTCTGGGATATTATAACTATAATCAGGATTCAATAACATGCAAACACCATACTGCATATGGGGATAAAATTCAAATCTAGAAGAGAATGCTGATGTTATAGAGTTACTAAAGTAACTTACTTGTAAAAGGTTGTACACACTAGATCAGAGGTTCCCAAACGCGGTCCTCAAGGCTCCCCAACAGTTCAGGTTATAGAGATATCCATGATTGACCACAGGTGACTTAATTAGTACCTCAGTCAATTTGATCTAACTACCTGTGCTCAACCATGGATCTCTCTAAATCCTGAACTGTTGGGGTGCCTTGAGAACCACATTTGGAAACCTCTGCACTAGACAATATTTTGCACAATTTGGCAGATTGCGACGCATCGGAACGTCAAATCGTGTAAAAATATGTCCAAATCGTGAGTGTCCACTCATGATCACGATGCCGATGCGCGTACCTGTGAGTCGTACATATCATCTTCACATCTTGCCTACAGCAGGCAAGATCTGCCAATCTCGTACACGACGCACTAGAAACTGTTAAGGACGCACAATAGATCGTTGGTCAGATTGGAGGAGTGCCAGAAAGCAGCTAGGGAGAGTTCAAGGGAAATCACTCACGATATCGCACATCGTAGTGTGTACACACCTTAAGTCAGGGCTTCACAAATATTTCTAAAATCTAGGAGCCAGGATGAAAGTGTATGAGCCAGACCCGGGCAACCAACCCCCATGGCCACGCAACTAACGGGGTACCCCAGGTAAACCACCCTCCCACAGCCACATTACTGAGCAGCTAAGCCCCCTCTCCAGGCAACATACCCTCAGAAAGACCACCCCGGGCAAGCAAAGCCACCGCCAGCAGTGGCCGAACTAGAGTGGTGGGCCCAGGTGCAAGAATATGCTTTGGGCACCCCTATGCAGTGCCCACAGTAGTGTCCCATTAACAATGCCCCCAGAAGTGGTCCCCGCTATGCATTGGCCTCTGTAGGAGTCCCCCCTATACAGTGCCCCCAGTAGTCCTCACTATGCATTACCCCTAGTAGCACCCCCCTTATACAGTGCCCCAATAGTGGTCCCCCTATGTAGTGCCCCTTTAATCAGTGCCCCCAGAAGTTGTCCCCCCAGTAGTAGTCCCCCTATACAGTGACCCCAGTAGTAGTCCCCCTATGCAGTGACCCCAGTAGTAGTCTCCACTATGCATTGCCCCCAGTAGCAGCCCCACCCTGTACAATACCCCAATAGCGGGCCCCCCATACAGTGTCCACAATAGCGGCCACCCCCCCTCTGCATTGCCCCCTGTAGCAGCCACCTCCCTCATGCAGTGCCCCTTACACTCAAAAAAAACATAACTACTGTATCGTTCACTGCCGGCTCCCACGCCCCCGCAGGCTGCCCGCGGTCCTCACCTCAGGAATCAGGATGATGATCGATGACTGTCAAGACAGTCACACACTGTGACACACAGCCAGGAGCAGCCGTGCCCAGCCCTGTATCACCAACCGCCGGCTCCCATGCCCCGCAGGCCGCCCACGGTCCTCAGCACTGCACTTTAAGTCACACAGTGACACACAACCAGGAGTAGCAGCCGCTGCCCAGCCAGCCCTGTATCACCGCGCTGGCTCCCATGTGCCTGCTGCCCGCCTGACAGTGACTCCAGACTCCAGTTTCAGTTCAGTCTCCGGCGCAGGTACAGCAGTCAGCATGGCTGCCTCTCTCCCCTCATGTCTTTGACGCCGGCGCCGCCCTTGTTCAGCTCCGCCCCCAAGCCACTGCGGGGGCTGCAGGGACAGTAGATACGCTATGGGAGGCAGGGGGTTGCTGAAAATCTGGTCGCCAGGCAGCCAAATCTGGTCGCCATGGCGACCTGGCCCCCGGGTTTTGTCGAGCCCTGCCTTAAGTGTTGTGTGCTCCATAGATGTTGGGGTAGGTCCCAACGGCAACTGTGGTGGAATGGCGATGCAAATCACATCATCACAGCCCGTCCCCACTGTAAAATGCACCAATTTGTTGCAGGATGTGGGGCCATGATAATGCCATTCACTTTATCACAGCTATGTCCACTTCACTGCAGAAGTGGATGGGACGCAGGAAGGATGGTCTACTCTCATAGGACCCCTGGAGAACTCACTGAAATTCCAGAGTCTCCTGGACATCCCTGGAGGATTTACAAACATGCTGTAATCACTGTGTAATATGGCAATTATTTAAGTAGTGTACCTCCAATTTCAACAAACATATATGACAAATATTCCCACATACACACGTCTGTACCTTTGGTGAGGCTAGAGAATTTGAGGCGTTCATGTGGACGTAACGCACCGTCTTCAGATAATGGTAAACACTGTAAATCGAAATAAAAGATTTAGGGGTCTATGTACTAAGCAGTGATAAGAGACTGAGTGAAAAGTGATAAGTCAGTGATAAGGTGCCAGCCAGTCAGCTCCCAACTGTCATTTTTCAAACACAGCCTGTGAGATGGCAGTCGGGAGCTGATTGGCTGGCACCTTATCACTTTCCACACAGTCTCTTATCACTGCTTAGTACATAGACGCCTTAGAACGAAAAGCTTGCCAAGTGTCACACTCATCATCACAATTGGGATTTCTTATTTGACAGACAGAAGCTTTAAAGCCATCATAAATATCACAAAATATACCTTAGCCATAAAGCAATTATCACATTTAATTAAAAAAATAAATACATGGACAGCATGGGATAGCTATATTAGCCTATGTGCAAACGCAGGGAAACCCTTGTGCCACCATATAAATAAAATATACAAATATTATTGCCTCACATCAAACCGGTGTTATTACTGGAGCCAGGGCATCGCTGCGTCCAGGGTCTTCAGAGCCAGAACCCCTTACCCTTCATTTCCTGACGTATTACAGCGTATCGGGTCTGTTACCATTACCAGTAATCAGGAGATCGCTACTGACCAAACACTGCTTAGGCTGTCACTGGCTATAGCCGTATATGCACAGTATGGGCTATCACCCCCCGAGTCCCAGCCAGGTAACACAGATGTGTTTGGCAGACGACTTTCTTATCTTCCCGCATCACTTCCAAACAAAGCATCGCGAGATGTCACCCTGCCTCATCACATCACGCGAGATCTCAGGAGCACAGACAGTTCTTAACCTAGTACTACTATTATCCCTCTCCCGGACACTCAGTGTCATCATGTATATAGATGGGTGGATAGATGACACTGATCGCAGCAACCTTGATTTCATAGTAGACGAGGAGTGTCCGGTAGATCGTTACTTACCATGCGGTGCCTGTGATCACGTATTTATGTCTGTCTGTTCCCTTAGGGGAAGTGAAGGTAACAGGATATATATGTGATCAGAATTTTATAGTTGTTATATTTTACAACTGTCCCTAAATGTAATGATCAGTTCCAAGTTTTAATTATTTGTCCCTACATCTTTATACTGACCATCTTCAATTGTATTTATGTAGTTATCTTCTTAAGCAATCATTAATAAACTGTGCTTAGTATAACATTGTGACCTGCGGTAACTCTGCAGCAATGTGTCCCATGAAATTACAGTCACAAGTTTTGGAATCTGCACAGGAGCACTAGCAACAAATATCCGCAGATGCCAGTGTTGACTCATTTCCAAGGATATCCCCAGGTTATAAAGTTTTTCAACTTTAAGTAACCACTAAACTATCCCCATTCCCAATAATAGTATACCCTAGTGCAGTGGTTCTCAAACTCGGTCCTCAGGACCCCACACAGGTCACGTTTTGCAGGTCACCCACAGGTGTATTCATTACTCACTGACACATTTTAAAAGATCCACAGGTGGAGCTAATTATTTAACTTGTGATTCTGTGAGGAGACCTGGAAAACATGCACTGTTTGGGGTCTTGAGGACCGAGTTTGAGAACCTGTGCCCTAGTGGATGCGTCCTAACTAGAAACTTTAGAGCCTGGGGCAAGAAAGAAAAGTGACACCTTGCACTGACGTTTAACAACATTGACCTAAAATACTGAGGGGGAGATCATTAGCGCACACAGGGGGAGCGGGGGGGGGGGTTCTGAGTATCCCCCCTGGACAGCCACTAAGCCCCACCCCATTTCAGATTGGCCCACGGCACTCAGTGCCACCAGCAGCGGTGGCCATTGAGTGGGTCAAACCATCAATGCTTCACCATGGATGTTTTTTTGCAATTGATGGTAATCACCAATGAAACCATCGATGGCCACCCCTACACTAGGGATGGCCATCAACCATGGATGATTACAAACCATCAATAGTTTTGTCATCAATGTCGGAGACCCAATGGTTCTCTGTCTGTGATGGCTCAGAGCCCCACAATGTTTGTTGTTTTCTTCCCTGTTCCGGGACACGGGGCATAGTGTTGCCACCGGTGCTCTGATTAGCCCGCTGTCCAGGGACTAGTAGAGCGGGGCTGACCATCAGTGGACAAAACCATCAATGGTTTCCTACAGATGGTTACATCTGGCTCTGTATTTATGAGCTACAGTGGATTATCACTAAATCATCAAATAAATAAATTGCTGTTATGTCTTTTTATAGGCAAATTTATTCACTGTTTGCATCCTGTCCATTAATTTTAAACAAATTGTCAAGTGAATCATTTTATCCCCCAAAAAATTTGTAGCGGGAGAACTGGGAACTGGGTTGTTGTGGTGTGATCCCGTCTTGTCACCAATAGAACTGCGGGTTTATCGCTACAATGGTATGTATAGGATATTTCCTTTATGTGTAATACGTGATTTGCCTCTAGTTCATGTTTAAAACAACTGTTCTAGATAATGTTAAATGTTGACTTGTTATACCTTGCACTTTTACACCCATGTATCTCTGTTTCTAAAGATGTACCCCTAATGAAGTTCCATTGAGGAACGAAACGCATTGGATTCTTCATTGTTTGTATGCTTTCGTTGAATGTAAGCTTTTTTATAGATATAAAAGTCTTTTTCGCTATTAAAATTATACATTTTTTAGATAAGAAAGTGTTCTTCATTTACTGATAGTGGCCATTGTGGCCCTTCTCCGGGTGTATTTTGGTGTGAGGGTGTCTTTCAGTGAAAACTGCAAAGAATTGTTGGGTATCGGAAAAAGAACAGTGCATCTACAATTCCTATAAAGGAAAAACAAGAGTTTTACAACAACAGTTCCTCTAAGTGAAAATCTCTTGATATTGGACTGATCATTTTTATGGTTATCTATTATCTTCCAGTAGAGTGTACCAATTGGTGTTCTTTATATATAAAAAGTCTGTTCTATTTTAACTATAAGCGCCCTTTATTCTCCTTTTATTTTTTTATATATGTAGTTTTGTTTAGGTAGTCCAAGAAATACCATGGAATCCAAGATGAAACAAAGAGCCGTCATTGAATTTCTGGAAAAAGAAAGCTGCAGTGCTACAGAAATCCACAGAAGACTGAAAAAAGTATATGGTGAGCGCACAATTGACTATAGCAATGTCAGAAGGTGGATGAAGCGTTTTCAATTGGGAGAATAGTCCGTGTACGACAAACCTCTTGGTGGCAGAACATCAACTGCAGTGACAGCAGAGAATTGACACAAAGTGGATGCCATGATTCAGAAAGACCGTCGTGTGACCATCAGAGATATCAGTGATGAACTTGAATGTAGCCATGGCACTGTAGAACCACTAATCAATGATTTGGGATATTGTAAAGTGTGTGCTTAATGGGTTCCAAAGCAAATAACCAGGGATCATAAGGCCCAGAGGGTGGAAGTGTGCAATGACCTTTTGACCAACTTTGAAGTCAACCCTGAGACATTTTGGAAAATGTCATTACAGGAGATGAGACCTGGGTATTCCTTTATGACCCAGAAACAAAGTCCCAATCAAAACCAATGGAAACACCTAAGTTCACCTAGGCCAAAAAAAGTTTAAATCACAGCGATCCGTAAACAAAGTCATGGCCACATTCTTCCGGAATTGCCGAGGTGTTATTCCCATCGATTACTTGGAACAAAACCAATCAATCAACAATGATCGATACATGATTACACTTAAGAAGCTGAAAGAAGCCATCTGCAAAAAAAGGTCAACAATTCCACTGTCAAATGTCATCTTACACCACGACAATGCCAGACCTCACACTTCGATGGCAACATCTGTGGCCATTGCCAAAATGGGGTGGGCAATAATGCCACATCCACCATACAGTCCTGATTTGGCCCCTTCTGACTTACATCTGTTTGGCCCTCTCAAAAACTTTTACCGTGGTCAACATTTTGAAGACATAGAGGTTGTTAAAAACGCCATACATTCCTGGGTCAAACACCAACCACTGGAAATTTTCCAAAGTGGCTTCACAGCTTGGGTTGAGAGGTGGAGAAAATGTTTGAATTTTTTGAGTAGAGTTATTCTGTTACTTGGGGGCCCATTTATCAAAGATCATTTGAGGTAAATTCCCCGAAAACGGTTTACCTCAAATACTTTATCAAAGATCATTTGAGGTAAATTCCCCGAAAACACCCAGAGCGGCTCAGGGTATTTGCAGAAATGGCATGCTCTCCCATCAGGAGACAGGAGTGTACATAAGACACTAGGGGGTCCATGTGCTAACCCTCCACTTACCATGGGAAAAAAGACGATCATGCTTCACCTGTTAACGGTTCAAAGCAAGAGATGGCTACTACACTGTGGGCCTGACTTGGCAGAGGATGTATTTACTTTATCAACGCAGATACCCGATGGTCAGGAATCTGCGCATGTGCCGGGCCCGTACTGCGCAAGTGCTGTACGGGTCTACGATCCCGCATGCAGTTCAGCAGCAGACTGTCAGTGATTGACAGTCTGCTGCTGTTTCTTGGCAGGAGAGGGAGGCAATAGCGTTTCCCAAAACGGAGGTGTGTTGCCGCCGTTGAGGGGGAATGAAGAGGTCAGGATCGCCGTCGGCTGATGGAGATTTCCTGGCTTCTTTTGTGCATCTGACGGCTTGCTTAACCCCATGGTCACTCAGGAGGACAATGGTAGCACAGATGATCCAATTATGCATCCTTGAACGCAGCTCGGATCAATAATGCATGCAGGAGGCATGTCGCCTCCTGCTGTATTACCATATTATTGCTATCGCAGCTCGTACCATGTTAGCAGGTACGATAGCAAATCCATCTGGTGCTGAATCTGGTGTGTATTAAAAATGCTCCTGTCAAAAAGGGTGAATGGAAAGTTACCCCCTCGTCGGTGTGCGCACAGACACCTAGCACATCCATGATGGGTTTCTGCGCAGTCTTGTAAAGACAAACAGCTCAGCTGCTTTATGCCTTTTTTTAAAACTTTATTGGCAAATTAACAAACCGACAACGATGAAGTCTGGTTCTGAACTCTTCATGATACAGGGGGCAGATAACGGTAGCTAGAGTGGGCGAAGATAGTGCTGGAGAAGACACCCAACAGTAAGTGACCCCTCTCATTAGTAACACCTGGGTCACTTAGGTGCCTATGGCAGCGCAGTGTTCTAGCCTGCACTGTAGCGCTGGCATGAAGATGGTAGAGAAATCCCTTTAGTAGGGAGAAGCGGAATGTACAGGGATTTGCTCTGCCTTTACTGTTTGTTACCCTTATTTACCCATAGTACATGGACCATAGAGGGAAATGCAGTGTTGATGCCATGGATGAAGGGAGCCTCCTGCAGTTTAAATAGCGCCATCCACAGCTGCCTGCCAATACCTATGGGGAGAAACTTCCTCCTGAGTGTACATGTCCTCACGTCTCCTCCTTCCCACCATCCTGTGGGTGCAGCAGCCGGTGTGGCACATACAATTTTTTTTAATTTTTTTTTTAAAGTGATCGCAGCAATGCTTCCCTGGATTGGCCACGCCCCCTCTGCGGCCCTAGCCACATGACCAGCAGTTACACAGCCACATAAACAACAGTACAACAGCTTCATGACCAGCAGTTAAATAGCTACATAAACAACAGTATTACAGCGGCATGACCAGCAGTTATACACTATAGTAAACAAAAGTTACATGACCAACTAGTTATTATATAATGTAGCCTGCCACAGAAATCAGTGCCTGCTCTTTATGTATTAACATTTATATAGAACCTACTCCAGGCTTGCCTACCCTCCCGATTTGGCCGGGAGCCTCCCGATTTTCGGGTGCCGCTCCCGGCCCCCCGGAAGGCAGGCAAGCCTCCCGGAAGTCTCCGACCCTCCCCACCTCCCCCCTGAAAAAAACAAAAATACCCGCAGTGGGGGGCCCGGTGAAGCGATTCGCGCAGAATCGCGTCATCGTGGCCCTGCCCCCTGCTTCACAATGCCGAAAATCACGGCATTGTGAAGAGGGGGCGGAGTCACGATGATGCGATCGTGCGGCCCCGGCTCCGCCCCCAGTGTGACACAAAATGGCCACTCCACCCCAATGGCCAGCCCCGCCCCCTGCTATTAGCCGACAATCAGCTCCCTCCCGGAAGGCTGGAGCTGATTGTCGGCAAGTATGACCTACTCCCATATTAGCTTGTCTAAGTAGAGCTTGAACATACAAACTCCACACAGGGCCCTGGTAGGAGTTGATCCCAGTGCTGTGGATCAGCACTGCTATCCACTGTGCCACCGTGTTGTTCTTTGATGGAGAAGATGTGATGGAAGGGAACTAGTGAGTGTTGACAGGTACATACAGACATCGTTAAAGAGAGAGAATGAAATCCAACAACTACGAAGTATGAATGGGATGATGCACGGTTGATATAATGGTTAGTATTACTGCCTCACAGCACTGAGGCATACCTGCCTGCATACAGCGGGGGGCGTGGCCAGGCAATGTCACAGTTTTTGGGACAGGGCCAGGTCGCGTCATCGTGGCCCCGCAATAAAGGCATTGTGAACAGGGGGCGGAGCCACGATGACGCGATACAGCACAAATCGAGTCATCGGCCCCCCTGCTGCGGAGGTTTCTAGTACTAGGGGGGAAGCCGGGAGGCTTACCTGCCATTACCAGGGGGTCGGGAGCGGCACCAAATTGGGAGGGTAGGCAAGCCTGCACTGGTCATAGGTCTGACTCCCACCACAGCCCCAACTGTGTGGAGTTTGTATATTCTCCCTGTGCTTGTGTGGGCTTCCTCTGGGTATCGAACCTACATGTACATGTGGTATGGTGTATATTATTATTATTGATATTATCAATAACAGTTTCTTATATAGCGCAGCATGTTATGTTGTGCTTTAAAGTATAGATAGATTGTGTATATATATATATATATATATATATATATAAATTGTATAGTATATCTATATAGAGTATAGATTGTAAGCTTCAATTAGGCAGGAACTGATGTGAATGGCCAAATATTCTCTGTATAGTGCTGCAAAATATGTGTGCACTATATAAATAACTGGTAATAATAATAATGAGAATTTACAGGGAAAGGGAGTCAGCGAGCCAGATGTAGGATACAATTTCCCTCCACAGTTTCTTGATGTTTTGTACTTAATATATATATATGTTATAACATCTTAACAACTTGCATAGCATGTTCACACCAGATGCAACCGTACCTGGCTGAGCTTTCCCTGACATGGTCACATCTGATGCCCACTTGGCAGCAGCAGGAAGATAATCGTTCTGCAGCCACCAGTCTCAGACTGACCTCAGTGATCAGCAGCCTACGGAATCCCCCCACCCAGCTCTGTAGTCACAGTGCAGCGGGCTGCGGCTCTGCCCACAGTGTGTCTGATCACTGTGGCACAGAGTGGTATACAAATCAAAATATAACATAGCACATCAATGTTTCAAATGCATTCCAGTTCACATTTTTGTTGAAAGGCATTAGATTTTTGATTCAGAGTTCTACACAATCCATACTTGCCTACTTTTGAAAATGACGTTGAGGGAGATTGCAGATGGCTGCAGAATGCGTCGGGCGCACTGCGGCGTGCCGTTGTGGGGGCGTGGTCTGCTCCACCCAAAGCGAGTGTCTAACTCCACCTATGGGCGTACATATTCCTATAAGCTGACGCCCTAGCTCCCCCACTGACATTAATACATCTCTACCCTGCCATATTGACATTAATAGATTCCCCCCCCCCCACACACACACACACACATTAATTTATATGAATAAATACACACACACACAGTCGCACACACACATCCCATGAATAGATTCACACACACAGTCACACACACATATCCCATGAATAGATTCATACACAGTCACACACAAATATCCCATGAATAGATTCACACACAGTCACACACACATATCCCATACATAGATTCATACACAGTCACACACACATATCCCATGAATAGATTCATACACAGTCACACACACACATCCCATGAATAGATTCACACACACACACAGTCTCACACACACATCCCATGAATAGATTCACACACACAGTCTCACACACACATCCCATGAATAGATTCACACACACAGTCACACACACACAGTCTCACACACATATCCCATGAATAGATTCATACACAGTCACACACAAACATCCCATTAATAGATTCACACACAGTCACACATATCCCATACATAGATTCATACACAGTCACACACACACATCCCATGAATAGATTCACACACACAGTCTCACACACACATCATCCCATGAATAAATTCATACACACAGTCTCACACACACATCCCATGAATAAATTCATACACCGTCACACACACACATCCCATGAATAAATTCATACACACAGTCACACACACACATCCCATGAATAGATTCACACACAGTCACACACAGTCTCACACACACATCCCATGAATAGATTCACACACAGTCTCACACACACACAGTCTCACACAGTCTCATACACACAGTCACACACACACATCCCATGAATAGATTCACACACACACACAATCTCTCACACACACACAGTCAGTCACACACATCACATGAAGATTTCACCCCCCCACACACACACACACACAGTAATAGATCTCCCTCCCTCCCCCACGATACTGACATGAGTTATACATTTGGCAGGAGCTGCAGTGAGCTCTAACACTCACAGAGGGGTATTCAATATGGGAGCGAAAAGTCCGTGCTGGACTTTTCGCTCCACATCGGAGATTTTCCTGTGATAAAGTATTGGGCGCGCGCCCGCTTTATCCCGCATTCAATATAAAACCTAAGAAAACGGGAAGCTGCGAAGTGGGATCTGCGTAAAAAAACGAAATTTTCCTGGAATAAATTGTAGGACCCCCCTAAAGTTGTAAAAACATGGGGGATCACTATGGGTACCCCCGTTTTAGCCTGCAAATGAAAGTTGGGGATTTAAATAGCCGCAGCAGGTGTTTTTTTTCCCGACATTGAAGAAGTGATGCAGAAGAGCACTTCGTTTTTTTTTTTTCGTTTTTTTAAATGGTCCAATCAAATTTGGGGTACATGAAAAGGGTACTAGCATATTTTTATGTCCCTAAAGTAAGTTTTAAAAAATTCTGCAACTATGCCCCTGCCGCTAATAACCTATTCTAGAAAACACCTGCCGCATACTTGCAGAATAGAAGAAGAAAAAAGAGAGAAAGTAGAGCTATTACTGCAGTGCACTATACTGCCAGTACATGTTAATTGTCCTTTATTAAAACATGTTAATCTTTAATCAAAAATCAATTAAAATGTTAATATATAAGGGTTATCACAACTGGCGAAATATATTTAAAATTAATTCAACATTCAATAGGATAGAAAGATGTGCATAAAGTATGAAATTAAGTGTGTTTTAAAAGAAAATCATATGTGCCGCTGGCTGCATATAATTATATTGTTATATAATTGAATTGATGTTGTTCTCCCAATATCACTGTTAAGATATAATTATATATATATATATTTATATAGATTTAATAATCTACATTCATCATCCTTTGTCAGTGATATTGTTATAGAGAAAAATGTACATCTGCAGCAGCTAAAAATGTAACAGATTGTGTTGAGGTAGACTTCCAATGCAACTATTCGAGAGTAGCTACTAAAGTAACACGTCACATAAAGTATTCGGCAGTAGTCTATTCACACCATAGTAAGTCTATTCACACCATAGTATTGCTGTTATTGTATTTGGGCTAGCTAGCTCCATATAATAGTACTCAGCTCCGTGGTTTCGTGAATTACATTGCCGTTTATCAGCGAGGGAATAATGAGTATGTAATATTCCCTCAGACTGCTGCAGATATAAACATATATTACATCAAAGCATATAGATAATAACAGTGGAGTGCAGCCAGTCGGCATATGAAATGGAACGCCAACGCGCGTTTCGCCTGGCTGCTTTTTCAAGGCATACTTGCAGAATAGCCCTGAACCTATTTCCCTATTTTTAAACACTTTTTCCCCATTATTTTTTTTTTCACCCCAAGTTTTAAAATAATTTTTTGGGGTGTCCCTATTTTTTTTTTTACTTTTTTTGACAGTTATTTTTAAAATGTCATTCCCAGGGGTGCACGCTATTTTTTTTAAGCCTGCACCCCTAAACCCCAATTCTGCACTTTTTTTCGCCACCTATTCAGTGGTGAAAAGCTATCCCCGTTTTTTTTTCAAAGACTTTTCGAACCTGCGAAAAGTCTTTGAAATTGAATACGCTGTAAAACCAAAACCTCCGAAAATGACGTAATCGGTGGGAAAACATTGCAAAAACTGAGTTTTCGCTCCATATTGAATACCCCTAATAGTCTCAGGCAGCTCCTCTGTCTCTATCTTCAGTGTCCTCCGATGTTGGCTCCTTCCCCCTCCATCCTCTGTCATCACAGGCTGGCCAGGGAATGCTGGGAGCAGCAGTGTGTGAGCAGGGGAAGGCGTGCCCAGGAGACCTCCGGGCCAGCAGCAGCCACGCTCCTGCCTCCCTGCACCTGGTGAGTACGCCCCTGCGTCTTAAGATCAGACCCCACCCCCTTTACCCCCGGACTCGCGCATGCGCAGTCTGGATTTTTAGACAGGGCAGAGGGAATGCAGGGGATTCAACCTACCTTGCGGGGTAGCGGGAGCTCCCACCTTTATTCGGGAGACTCCCGCGAAATTCAGGAGGGTAGGCAACTCTGACACAATCCTAATGGTTTGTGTACAACTCCGATGGTGGGTGGACTGCGGACAGAGGCGTAGGGAGGGCTATTCCAGTGGAGCGCATGCTCCAGGTGGCAAAAATGTCAGAAGGCGCCGCACGCTGAACTAGGAATCCAGCAGCTGAGCTGTCTAACTACTGTACACTGTCTAATACAGTGCTTTTACAATCTCGCTGAGTTGTACTATGGGGCTGGGAAGCGCTGAGCTCTTTTGGGATGGGACTGGAGGTCAGTCTCGCTCCAGCCGTGAGCTTTTTAGACATAGGGTGAGACATCATAGGTCACGCCCACCAGCCAACCGCAGCTAGCCAGCCTACACACAAGCCAGAGGCCAGTCCACCCGCACACTGAGCAAGAGGCAAAGCATCTCAGCCAGAGGAACAGGACAGGGACAGCAATAAGCCTTCCCAGCTACCGACAGGTGGAGGTCAATGAATGTAATTTCATATTTTGCTGTATTGAGCAATGTGTATTTTTTCTGTGGGGGCCAATTTGATTGTTTTTTTTTTTTGTGGGGACCAATGTATGTGTGTGTTTTTTTTCCTCTGGGGGCCAAAGTATGTGTGTGTGTTTTTTTTTTCTGGGGGCCAACGTATGTGTGTGTTTTTTTTTCCTCTGGAGGCCAATGTATGTGTTTTTTTTTCTGGGGGCCAATGTATGTGTTTTTTGTTTTTTTTCGTTTCCGGGGGCCAATGTATCTGTGTGTTTTTTTTTCCGGGGGGCAATGTATGTGTGTGTTTTTTTTTCCTCTGGAGACCAATGTATGTGTGTGTTTTTTTTTTTTTTTCTGGGGGCCAATGTATGTGTGTGTTTTTTTTTCCTCTGGAGGCCAATGTATATGTGTGGTTTTTTTTATTTCTGGGGGCCAATGTATGTGTTTTTTTTTTGTTTTTTTTGTTTCCGGGGGCCAATGTATGTGTGTGGGTTTTTTTCCGGGGGCCAATGTTTGTGTGTGTTTTTTTTCTCTGGTGGCCAATGTGTGGGTGTGTTATTTTTATGTGGGAGCCGATATATAAGTATTTTCATAGGTCACGCAGCTGTTGTGTAGTGTTCCTCAAGTTAAAAAAGGTTAAAAATCACTGGTCTAACAGCTAGCAGCCTACCGGGTGCCAAATCCAGAGGCGCACATCCTTTCGTCTTCTGCCGCAATGTGCGTGAGACATCATGACATCACACACTAGCGTATAATGTCACACGCACAGACAGAGGGCCAGAAAGAAAAGAGGTGCATCGTGCTGGCTGCATCTGTTTGCTATTTAGACAGATTGACACTAAGTATATCTACTAAAGTGACAGTTTTTAGAGGTGGAGATGTTGCCATACTTACCGACTATGAGCTCCCTCCTACTGGAAGGGAGCAGTCGGGCTTCCTGAATGGGGGGGCATGTCGCAGCAACATGGGGAGCGTCCGGGCTATGACATGTCATTGGCGGCAGAGCATGGGGCGTCACAGCGCAATCGCGTCACTGTGGCCCCACCCCCTCTTCACAATGCAGAAATTAATGGCATTGTAAAGCAGGGGGCAGGGCCATGATGACGCGATTCAGAGCGAATCACGTCACTGGCCTCTCTGCTGCCAGGGTTTATACTGTAACCACGGAGGGGGTGGACGTGTCGCCGGGGACTGGGAGGCTTGCCTGCCTTTCCAGCGGGGCCAGGAGTGGCACCCAATTTTCGGGAAGCCCCCGGCCAAATCAGGAGCGTAGGCAAGTATGGATGTTGCCCATAACAACTAATCAGATTCTACTTAACATTTCACTAGCACCTTCTAGAAGATAACAGCTAGAATCTTTAAATTAGAGATGAGCGGGTTCGGTTCCCTGAGAACCGAACTCACCCGAACTACGAGGATCCGAAGCAGATACGAGTTGGCTTGGGCTTTCCCGCCTGACTCGGATCTAAAAACGAGACAAAACGTCATCATTCCGCTGTCGGATTCTCGCAGGTTTTGGATTCTATAAAGGTCCCGCGATTCGCCGCCATTTTTCATTCCGGCTGTGGCGAGTGAAGAGGGAGGGAGCTGTGCTGTTGTCAATACGTTATTGTAAATTAATTGCACGCTGACGCTGTGTATAGGGGCTGGCTGTAGTCTTTAGAGGGGCTGGCTGTTGTCGTGTCCATCGGGGCTGGCTGGCTGGCTGTTGTTGTCCTGTCCATAGGGGCTGGCTGTTGTCCTGTCCATAGGGGCTGGCTAGCTGTAGTGCTGTGTTGTCCAGGGGGTGCTCTGTCCTTCAGAGGTGCTCTTCACCCAATCCCAGTGTGAAAAAAATAAAAACAATTAGTGTTAACCACACTTGTCATTAGTGCTTGGGTGCTGTGCTGCTGTCTGTCAAGGGGCTGCTTGCTCTTTTCAGGGGTTCACCCCAGTGTTAAAAAAAAATTAAATAAACAATTTTTTTTGTGGGGCATGTTAGCCACACCTGTCATCAGCGTAGGTGCGCAGGGGTGCTGTGCTGCCAGGGTTGGACTGGCCCACAGGGGTACAGGGGAAATCCCCGGTGGGCACCACTGCCTGGGGGCCCTACCACTTGCGCTAATGTCAGTTTCAGACTATGCACTTGAACTATACATTGTAATTCTATTAGAGGGTCAGTTAAATGGTCATAAATGTCTGTCTAAGCTTCTGTGGGGGCTGGCCTCATCCCCTGACTATGCCCCAAAGCATGGGCCCCTACCACTGGATTCCCCCAGTGGGCCCTTCATGCTCCAGTCCGACACTGTGTGCTGCTGTCTGTCAAGGGGCTGCTGGCCCAAAAATAAATACAATTGTTTTTGTATGTGCATGTCAGCCACACCTGGCTGTCACTGTCATCGGCGTAGCTGCGCAGGGGTGCTCTGCTGCTGTCTGTCAATGGGCTGCTGGTCCAAAAAAATAAACTATTTTTTTTGTGCATGTCAGCCACACCTGGCTGTCACTGTCATTGGTATACCTGCATGCACAGGGGTGCTGTGCTGCTGTCTGTCGAAGGGCTGCTGCCCAAAAAATAAATAAACATTTTTTTTTTGTGCGTGTCAGCCACACCTGTCTGTCACTGACATCGACTTAGCTGCACAGGGGTGCTATGCTGCTGTCTGTTGAGGGGCTGCTAGCCCAAAAAATAAACATTTTTTTTGTGTGCATGTCAGCCACACATGGCTGTCACTGTCATCGGCGTAGCTGCGCAGGGGTGCTCTGCTGCTGTCTGTCAATGGGCTGCTGGCCCCAAAAAATAAACTATTTTTTTTGTGCGTGTCAGCCACACCTGGCTGTCACTGTCATTGGTATACCTGCATGCACAGGGGTGCTATGCTGCTGTCTGTTGAGGGGCTGCTGGCCCAAAAAATAAACAATTTTTTTATGTGCATGTCAGCCACACCTGGCTGTCACTGTCATTGGCGTAGCTGCACAGAGGTACTGTGCTGCTGTCTGTCGAGGGGCTGCTGCCCAAAAAATAAATAAACCATTTTTTTGTGTGCGTGTCAGCCACACCTGGCTGTCACTGTCATCGGTGTAGCTGTGCAGGGGTGCTGTGCTGCTGTCTGTCAAAGGGCTGCAGCCCAAAAAATAAATAAACAATTTTTTTGTGTGCATGTCAGCCACACATGGCTGTCACTGTCATCGGCGTAGCTGCGTAGGGGTGCTGTGCTGCTGTCTGTCAAGGGGCTGCTACCCAAAAAATAAACAATTTTCTTTGTGTGCAATGTCAGCAACACCTGGCTGTCACTGTCATCGGCGTAGCTGCACAGGGGTGCTCTGCTGCTGTCTGTCAATGGGCTGCTGGCCCAAAAAGTAAACATTTTTTTAGTGTGCGTGTCAGCCACACCTGGCTGTCACTGTCATCGGCGTAGATGCGTAGGGGTGCTGTGCTGCTGTCTGTCGAGGGGCTGCTACCCAAAAATTAAATAAACTATCTTTTTTGTGTACATTTCAGCCACACCTGGCTGTCACTGTCATTGGCGTAGCTGCACAGGGATACTGTGCTGCTGTCTGTCGAGGGGCTGCTGCCCAAAAAATAAATAAACCATTTTTTTGTGTGCGTGTCAGCCACACCTGGCTGTCACTGTCATCGGCATAGCTGTGCAGGGGTGCTGTGCTGCTGTCTGTCAAAGGGCTGCTGCCTCTTTCAGGGGTTCACCCCCAGTGTGAAAAAAACAATACATTTTTGCTGTGTGCGTGTTATCCACACCATCAATGAAAAAATAAAAAACTTTTTTTTTATTTTATTTTTTTTATTTTGATAAATACTTTTATTGCATTTTGGAAACAAAACCAGTAATAAAAAAAATCTATTTTTTAAATAAAAAACATGAATATTGCAATGAAAACTTTTTTTTAAGTTATTGGTTTACAAAAAGTTTTTTTTTTAATCTTAAACATAGCAGAAATGTTATCCTAACAGATTATCAAGTTATATGCTCTAAAAAACTAAAGCCTATATTTACAAACCTATATAGAGTGGACATCCTAAATTCTAAAACTGTTCTATTCAAAAACATAAATAAAAGCAAAGATTATAAGTCTAGTGTATTATAATGTGTTATTATGATGTTAGAATGTAGAAGGCCAAAAATTGGGTGGACCACACATGGCTGATTGATCAACCATGGCGATTGGATTAGTGTCATAAGGAAGAGGATACTGCAAACTGGGTGTCATGTTATGAGTTGGCCATATGGGGTATGTTGCTGTTAAGGGATCAGGCTGGTTATCAGTGGACACATTATTATAGTTCTTGTTATTCTGGGTTGCCATCTCCTGAAGGGTATTTACCAACAGACAGAGACTACCTATCAGCACAGGCATAGACACTTCCTGAGGAACAGAGCTCTGCTCTCTGGAGGAAAGCCAAATAGATGGGAGCCCCTGTTACAAAATCTGAAGCTCTTCTCTCTCCACATCATCTATTTTAGATGGGAAAAAAATGTCATCAGGGACATCTAGCTCCTCTTTCTGTACCCTGTTCAATCTTTTTGGACAGGAAGTCCAGGATGGATGGTTTGGAAGAAGAATGTCTAGCAACATATGGTGATGGTCATTATCAAGACCTGGTCCCCCAGTGGGTGTAGTCTGGGAAGTATTGGTTGGCATGCAGGCAGCGGAATAACAAAGGCCTCCATGTTGTCTGTGCTCACTATTCCGTATTTCAGTTTGCGATTCAGGTAGGAATAAAGTCGGCTATAGAACAAAGAATCACTGGATGTCTTAGTGCATTCAGGCCAGATACGATCCATGAATTCCCAGACAGATTCTGGACAGATGAATCCTTTGCTTGTGATAATCTTTAGTAATTCCTGGCAAAGGTGGGTGTTATAGCCAGACACTTTGAAGGCTGTAACTTTGAACTGCTTTATAGAAAACATGCGAATGAAACCTTTCCACACTGCAGAAAATGATGGAGAAATCCCTTGAAGTTTAGCACCTAGAGCATCTTTTTCATGTTCTCTGAGGCCTTTCCTGACTGTGAAGAAAGATTCTCCACACTGTAGTCTTTCATTGTGACTTTTTAATGGTGATTTAAATGTTGTCCACTGGCTGAGATCCATCTCATCTGAAGGTTGGGTTTTCCCCATGCAAATGAGACAATTCACATCCAGAAGGTGACTCTTATGTTTAGCCGTGGTGTCAGTCTCTCTTTTGGCAGAATTAGCACAATCTTGGTCTTGGGGGCACCATGATGAATCAGACAGATCCTCCAGGGTAAACATCTGATCTGGTGTTGTATCTATTTCTATTAAACATTTGTATGTGAGTTTAGTCATCTGCAGCTTGTGGTGGAGCTCTTTTTCTGCTTTCTCAATAATCTCCAGACACAAAGTAAAACTTAAACTGAAATGTTGTATTTAATGCTCTGTTCCGCTTGTTCACATATCTAAGTAATATTGTTAAGTAGACAGTGGGAACAACGGCAATTTGAAGGCCACTAACTAACTCTCTTTTTTTTTTTTTAAATGCCCCTGTACAAGTTGGGAAATTCCTTTACAGAACAGAAGGTTTGCAAATGATTATATAAGGCAATTGTTTATCTATTTTTGGAAAGCACACTTCCTGGTCCCCTTCTGGGATGAAAAAAATCCATTCCCAGCAAGCAGGCATGGCGCTCAGTAAAGAATTCCCAAGAAAGACACAACATAAGACAAACCTTAAATCTGAAATGTTGCATTTAATGCTCTGTTCCGCTTGTTCACATATCTGATATGGTTAAGTGGACAGTGGGAACGCCAGTTTGAAGGCCACTAACTCTGTTTTTTTTAATGTCCCTGTACAGGTTGGAAAATGCCTTTACAGAAGGTGTGCAAAGAAGTATTTAAGTCAATTGTTTTTTTGGAAGCACTCTTCATGGTCCCCTTCTGGGATGCAAATACACTCCTAGCCACAGAAGCAGGAGCAGGATTCTCAAGAAAAACATAACGTAAGGCCTTAAATCAAAGGTAGCCAACCTTGGGCCTCGAGAGCTCACGTTTTCCAGACGACCTAGCTGGTGCACAGGTGTATTCAATTCATTACTCACCAAATCATTTAGAAAGATCCACAGGTGGAGTTAATTATTATAGATGTGATTCTGTGAGGAGACCTGGAAAACATGCACTGTTGGTAGCTCTCAAGGACAAGGGTTGGCTACCCCTGCCTTAAATCATAGATCTTACGCTTGTCCACATATCTGTGCTGGTTAAGTGGCACTTTGAGGACACTAACTACTTTTTTTTCTATGTCCCTGTACAGGTTGGGAAATGCCTTTATAGAAGGTTTGCAAAGGATTATTTAAGTCAGTTGTTTATTTGTTTTTGGAAAGCACTCTTTGGTCCCCTTCTGGGATGAGAAAATCAACTCCCAGCAACAGCAGCAGCCATGCTCAAGGATTCTTCTGTGGCAAGGACTGATGTGAATGTATCACTTTTTTTTTTGTAAATGCCTCCTCCCCTCCCCTTCTTCATAAATTTTCTTTGGAATCAAAAAATGAAATTAAATTTACTACCAATCAACCCTCCCTGTCCCTGCCCTGCCTTCAACTACATACATACTCCAACTCCCTCAGGCCTCTATTGAATAATAAAAGTGTTTCCTGATGTGCCATGTTTGAAGTTGAACTGCCATGTGTTTGTACTGCCCGCTGCTGTAGTCAGCCAGCTATCTTGGTGCAAATTTTGGGCCTAAACTAGATGAAAAAAATCAATATTGCGAGCTGTGAGGTGGTCAAAATCCAGATCCAAAACCGAAAAACAAAACACGGAGGTGAGGTTTTGGCAAAACCAATCCAGATCCAAAACCAAAACACGAGGGTCAGTGCACATCTCTACTTTAAATTTACCCCTAACAGTATAATTGTTGTGCTAAGGACACTATCAGAGGCGTTGGAAACGATTTATGTTGGGGGGGACCTGCTACAATCTGTGATGGGGGTGTGAGTACAGGGCACAGATATATATAGTGGTCAGTGAGGGGTGTGTATAAGAGGGGATGGGGGATATGGCGCTATCAGATAGGGAGGGAGGACACTGATAAGTAATGCAGACAGTGAGTAAGGTGGGTGTAATGATTATTATAGACAATGGGGGCCTGCTACAATCAGTGATATATGATGCAGTCAGTGAGGGTGTAATAATGAGTATTATAGTGAATGGGGGACTGCTAAAATCAGTCAGGGAGGGGAAGACCGATTAGAGGTTCCCCATTGCAGAGAAACCACCATTATTTTATTGTTATTATTGTTATTTTATTGATGGAATTATTTTTGTGGGTTAGAATATATCATTTCAATACCTCTCCTAATGTTTATTTTTACATCCCTTTAATTTAACCCCATATGCTGGACACACCTCTTCCCTGGAACACTTGGGGGGGCACCATAGCATGCACATGCTCCGTGGCACCCTAGCAACAAGCTACGCCTCTGACTGCAAATGCGCAGGACCTGTACTGTGCATTTGCAGAACGAGTCCTGCGAGGTCACACGCAGTGCCTCCAAGCCACAGCATGATTGACATGCTACGGTCATTTGGGGGAGGGGAAGATACAGCACTGCCTGTGTTTCCAGAAAATGGGGGGTGTCAGCCCCATCTTCTGGGAGTGCTGTGGGCCTGATTCAGACCCGGTCGTAAGCGCTGAGCGCTCGCAACCAGGTCAATGGTGGCCCAGAGCGCATGCGCACGATGGAGCCGGCTCCGTCGTGCGCATGACCGAGATCCGGATAGCAACAGGCAGTCCGACGCTCCGGGTCTCGCAACAAAGGGGGCGAGCTGTCGATGTTGAGTGACAGCTCACCCCCTTTGGCGGGCGAGCCGGGGGGGTGGCTACCCAAACAGAGGTGTTCCCATGAGAACGCCTGTAGTTTGGGGGCGGCCCCACTGACATCACAAGTGATGTCAGTGGAGAGCTTCCGTCTCTGTTAGAGCCGAAAGCTCTCTGGGGCTTGCGGCCATGAGACCCTACCACAAGGGTCTCGTCGCAAGCCCGATGGTTGCGATGGTCTTGACCATCGCGACCATCAACCTGGCCGCTTCCTATAGATGTGGGTGGTCACCCACAGCTATGCAAGCGGGCCAGGAGGCTGCACAAAAAAAAAACGCCTTGATTCAGAGCGAGTGCTCTTTCAGAGCGTCCGGCTCTGAATCAGGGCCTGAGGCCAGTGTCTGAATCTTCCAATGCAGATTTACTGGCCTCACAAGCGCGAAGGAGGTGGCCATTCTGAGTAAGCCAATGTTGATCCTATACTACGTCTTCGATACTACAGATCTAAGATGCTGGTAAGAGTCATCCTTTTCCTTCAGGTGCCTACTGCAGGCATTAGCATATGTTTGCACAGCAGCTGCTGTGCAAAAGCGTTCTCCTCACTTGCTAGTTGCTACAAATTTAACACATAATCAGTTTACTATCTACCAGCTCTCTTATGAAATGGTGTCTTATGGCAATGTGCTTAGATCGAATGTCAGGCCATCTCTTCTTCTGGTCACGTGACGTAAACAAAGTCGCGTGGACCAGAGTGACTAGTTGTGTGGACCAAGTACCAGACATACGACTCTTTCTGGTCACATGGTGTAAACAACACCAACTTAAATTCATATACCTCTAAGGTGTATGAATTTAAATATATAAATATATTGGGTTGATCAAGTTCTTTACCATTTTGTGAAGCCCGAGATACCGAATGTAAATATGTACTGTATATCACGTGATCTCTTTAGTAAATATACAATATGTCAGAGTAGACATTAATTTCATTGTAATCTCACTTCTTATTGGTTCACATAAATATTTGGTTTACACTATGGGCAGGATGCAGCAATCTGAGAAATACGGTCAAACCCCCACAATGTGGGTTTGACCACATTCCTCATATGCACCCAAGCCCTGGAATGCGATGCACTCTGGGGCTTGTTTGCAGTGGGTGATGCCATCTTCCTGATAGCGTTATTCATAGAAGCCTTTGGGCTTCTCTCCGCAGAGTGCGCGCATCCTTCTGCGCAGGACGTTGGAGAGCTTCTGGGTCATAGACCTGGAAGTCCTTCCATCGCAAAGTGCCGCTCTTACCGAGAGAGTGGTCCTTTGTGGTAATCGTCATGCTTACCAGCGTTACTAACGCCAGCATGCATGCGGAGACCGGCAGGATGCATCACATCCCAAGTGTGATGCATCATGCATCACACTTGGGATGTGATGTACAGTGTGTTATATACTGCGGAGCTGCCAGAGGATGTGAGTAAAGTGTACAGTGTGTTATATACTGCGGAGCTGCCAGGGGATGTGAGTAAAGTGTACAATGTGTTATATACTGTGGAGCTGCCAGAGGATGTGAGTAAAGTGTACAGAGTGTTATATACTGTGGAGCTGCCAGGGGATGTGAGTAAAGTGTACAGTGTGTTATATACTGCGGAGCTGCCAGAGGATGTGAGTAAAGTGTACAGTGTGTTATATACTGCGGAGCTACCAGGGGATGTGAGTAAAGTGTACAATGTGTTATATACTGTGGAGCTGCCAGAGGATGTGAGTAAAGTGTACAGTGTTATATACTGTGGAGCTGCCAGGGGATGTGAGTAAAGTGTACAGTGTGTTATATACTGTGGAGCTGCCAGTGGATGTGAGTAAAGTGTACAGTGTGTTATATACTGCGGAGCTGCCAGGGGATGTGAGTAAAGTGTACAGTGTGTTATATACTGCGGAGCTGCCAGGGGATGTGAGTAAAGTGTACAGTGGGTTATATACTGCGGAGCTGCCAGGGGATGTGAGTAAAGTATAAAGTGTGTTATATACTGCGGAGCTGCCAGGGGATGTGAGTAAAGTGTACAGTGTGTTATATACTGTGGAGCTGCCAGGGGATGTGAGTAAAGTGTACAGTGTGTTATATACTGCGGAGCTGCCAGGGGATGTGAGTTACATGTACAGTGTGTTATATACTGTGGAGCTGCCAGGGGATGTGAGTAAAGTGTACAGTGTGTTATATACTGTGGAGCTGCCAGGGGATATGAGTAAAGTGTACTGTGTGTTATATACTGCGGAGCTGCCAAGGGATGTGAGTAAAGTGTACAGTGTGTTATATACTGCGGAGCTGCCAGGGGATGTGATGTACAGTGTGTTATATACTGCGGAGCTGCCAGGGGATGTGAGTAAAGTGTACAGTGTGTTATATAATGCGGAGCTGCCAGGGGATGTGATGTACAGTGTGTTATATACTGCGGAGCTGCCAGGGGATGTGATGTACAGTGTGTTATATACTGTGGAGCTGCCAGGGGATGTGAGTAAAGTGTACAGTGTGTTATATACTGTGGAGCTGCCAGGGGATGTGAGTTACATGTACAGTGTGTTATATACTGTGGAGCTGCCAGGGGATGTGAGTAAAGTGTACAGTGTGTTATATACTGCGGAGCTGCCAGGGGATGTGATGTACAGTGTGTTATATGCTGCGGAGCTGCCAGGGGATGTGAGTAAAGTGTACAGTGTGTTATATACTGCGGAGCTGCCAGGGGATGTGAGTAAAGTGTACAATGTGTTATATACTGTGGAGCTGCCAGGGGATGTGAGTTAAGTGTACAGTGTATGTAGCAGGGCTCACACCATACATAATTAAAAGTTCATAAAAGTGTCAGTATTCAAAATATATATTTTTGTAGAACATATTACCATCAATAAAACCCACCAGCAAAACTCTATGAGAAACTGTTGATGTTCTAGAGAACAGGCCCTCACACCCAATACCCTCATACACGTTTGCTTTGTCCTGCCTTTCTCTCTCTCTCTCCCACCATAGGAGAGATGTATCAAACCTTGGAGAGTGAGAAAGTGTAAAGTCAGGGCCTGTTCAAGGGGGAGCCACGCCCTGTGCAGGACGGTACCTTGCTGCCCGCAACCTGAAAATGGATGTTTGGCCTAATTACTATAGGCCATGGCCCTTAAATTATGGCACGCTTCCCATTAACATCAGGCTGGGGGAGAGCCCAGCACTACATTAGTAACTGGGCTGCCCCCAGCCCTCTTCCTGCACTGAATGGATGCTGCACACATGTGCGCAGCATAAATTCCTCTTCTCAGGGGCCGGGACCGCCACACGGCTATGGCGGGGAGGTGCCCAACCTCCCGACTGCCCGCGGGTGGAACAGCGGGGCAGTGCCCGAAAAACGGGACTGTCCTGCCAAAATCGGGAATGCGCCCTCTATGGGGTGGCAACCCTACTCGACTGCACTGGTCGAACATGCCTCAAGCCTGCCCTGTGTAAAGTGATAAAGTACCAACCAACAGCGGTGTCACAAGAGGGATGAGTGGGCCGCACTCTGGTCTCACCCACCGAGGGGTGACCGTGACACCAAAGTGCAGACTCCTCCTCGATGACAGGAGCCAGGTGCTGCAGTATAGCATTACATGCAGCACTCGGCTCCTGACAAAGTGAGGCAGTCGACATTGCACACAGACTTGTCCCCGTGGGTAGTCACATCTCTGGTAGCCCCGGAGTGACTAAAATGGGGGTTCGGACTGTGAGGCCATGCCCCTACCAGCTAGGCCACACCCTTTTTTTTTTACCAGCGCACGGATTCGCCGCATGCACTACAATCATATTTGCACTGGGTGTCACCACAGGCAGGGATGCCACTGACAACCAATCAGCTACTAACTGTCACTTTACAGGCTGTGTTTGAAAAATTACAGTTATGAGCTGATTGGTTGGTACTTTATCTCTCTCCACTTTAACAGTCTCCAAGGCTTAGTGCATCTTCCCTTGAGGTGGGGGAGAGAAAAGGAGAGAACAAATTGGGTGTTGAGGAGTGAAAGGGAGATTTTTTTAA
This sequence comes from Taudactylus pleione, assembly GCA_031769625.1. Lineage (NCBI taxonomy): Eukaryota > Metazoa > Chordata > Amphibia > Anura > Myobatrachidae > Taudactylus > Taudactylus pleione. The sequence continues at coordinate 16,731,460 of JAUIMM010000281.1, read as the reverse complement.
AGCTTGAAGAGAGATAAAGTGGAGAGAAATAAAGTACAAACCAATCAGCTCCTAACCATATTTTTCCAAAAAGCCTGTAAAATGGCAGCTAGGAGCTGATTGGATGGTACTTTATCACTCTCCAAGGCTTAGTGCATCTCCCCAATGTGAGGATGATTGTGATAGACTGCTTTTGTGATGTCACTAAGGGCCTGATTCAGAGACGGACGGTGTGAAAGAGCGCTCGCTCTGAATCAGGGCAGTTTTTTTTTTGGAGCTGCCCCCTGGCCGCTCGCATAGCTGTGGGTAACCACCCACAGCTATAGCGTGCGGCCAGGTTGATGGTCAAGACCATCACGACCATCCGACTTGCGACGAGACCCGGAAGCTCTCACACTGACATCACTGATGATGTCAGTGGGGCCACCCACAAATGGCAGGCATTCGCTTGGGAACGCCTTCCGTTTGTGAAGCCACCCCCCGGCCATGCCTACCAAACGGGGCGAGCTGTCAATAACCATCGAAAGCTCGCCCCCTTTGGTGCGAGACCCGGAGCGACGGAGCACTCGTCGCTAGCCGGGTCTCACGCATGCGCACGACGGAGCCAGCTCCATCGTGCGCATGCCCAGCGGCCAAACATCGACTCGGTTGCGAGCGCTCAGCGCTTGCGACCGGGTCTGAATCAGGCCCTAAGTTAGGAATAAAAGCCACTGCCTGGTATAGGACACTGAGTGAGCGTTGTATCTATAGATAGTTTCTCATTGCTGTAACTCTTTACGCATATTTGACTTCTTACAGTTTCAGGTAAGTTTATATTAAACTAAATGTTAATAGCCGTTAGCCTAACAGGCCGCAAGCACTGGTGCTTGGATCAATTTTGGTGGTTGTGGGGGTGGTGGAAGGGGATTATTTTCTTTTGTATTTGTTTTTCATTATTTTACATGACAGCTATCATCATCACTCATGGTTTTTTTTTGTCTTTTTTTACTTTTTTGGGGCTATTCACCCGTATAATTTAAAAATTACCCTTAAAACATATTTAAGCAGTTTCAGGATTATAGCTCTTAATTTGCTCTTATGTTTAGTCAGTCTAATTTTGATTTTTATAATTTCCATATGGACATTTTAAAAGCCAAAAAAAGATTTAGGCTGTTACATGTATAGAATGTACTGTATGTAGAGAAGATGGGCTGCTTCAAGATTTCTATGTGTTATCTGTTATCTATTCTCTATATTATAGTATCAGATGACATGTAAGTATCTTAATCTATATTAATTTAACATACTGTAATTACATGCATTATAATGTGCTTCAGTCATTTTATGTGTATGTGTGCATTCGGAACCAGGTGCTGCTACATTGACAATCAGCCTGTATCTGTGACTTTGATACTATTAACTGGCAATTTTTTCAACGGGTTCCACTATTATCAGTAGCTACAGGCTACATCATTGCCCAAAATAAATGCGATTTGCTACAGTACTATACAGGTTTTATATCTGAACAGGTACATGGTGTAGCATTTATCACAGGAGAGTGTGTTGTAGATTTTGTTACCTGATCAACTCCCTAATTTGCATGCTTTATAATTCCCAGTTTGCTACATTTTTTATGAGCTAAACAAGCAGTGTTGATTATTCATCTAATGGTGCATACACACGATCAGATTTTTCCTTCAGATATGAACGATAACGATTTAAAAATCGTTCAGTCGTTCATATCTGAAGGAAAATCGTTCATATCTGACATGCCTGAACGATGGACGATCAACGATGCGCGTTCCCGTTTGTCAGATAACGATATCTGACATCTGATGGGTTTGCAGTCAGACTTGGACGATTCCATTCATTTTAATGCAGTCAAAAATCGTTCAAATCGTTCAAAACTTTGGTCAAATCGTTCAGATCGTTTAATCGTTCAATCGTTCATCTGACAAATCTGACAAGTCTGACAAATCTGACCGTGTGTACGCTCCATTACATTCATCATATTGTGTTTGTATGTGTTTCTGTTTTTGCTATTTATTTTTAAGGTATTAAATTCTTTTTATTTAATATATTGACGTGTTGTTCCTATGTCTCAACATAAATATCAGAGCGCAGTCTTTTTCCTTTATTGTTTATGCTTGTGAGGTTGGCAATCACCTCTTTTATCGCTGCTGCACTGATAGTTGAATCACTGGCTCATTAGCGCTGAGGTGTTTCTTGTGAGTTCATAGATATGGTAAAGCCAATTATACTGAAGTTAAGGAAAAAATATTGAAAGGCAAGTTGCCTTTAGATAAACAAAAAATTGGCAATATGCCATTCACTACACGAAGTGGCAAGGAATGGATAAGGCCTTGGCCTTTTTTTATGAAGACTGCTTGTTCGGATTCTGATAGCCCTGCTTTTAGTAGTAGTGGTGGTGGTACCATTAAAACATTTAAAGTTGTTAAAATGAGTAAGCCAGCTCCAGAAAAACCAACTGATTGCCCTGAGAAATCAAAATCACAAATCCCCAAGGAGAGTGCAAGTGTGTCCATAGTTGCCATATGTGAGCCAGACCTAAATATTAGTGTACTGGAGGATCCTCCAAGTTCCAACATTTGTGTGCCCTCTGTAAATGTGGGGAAGGGCAGCCAACATCTTGCAGACGTACAGTAGTCATCGAGGATGCTTCTGTGGAATTGCACATGGAGAAGGAGGATATTTTGGTTGTTGAAGGTGCTAAGGATGATGAGGATGTTGATTATGAAGATGTTGGTGATGAGGATGTTGATGCCGAGGATGTCCTTTGTGTAAGTAAGGCAACACTGTTGCCTGTGGATTGAAAAAGCCAAAGCCCATTGTTGTCATGCCGGGACAAAAGACAACAAAAATCCACTTCTCACGTGTGGAATTATTTCAGCCCCAATCTGGACAACAGTTGTCAAGCCATATGTACCTGTTGCCAAGCAAGAGTGAGTAGAGGGAGGGACCTACACCAACTAGGAACTCCTCCTTGTTATGTCACTTGGAGCTCATTAATCAAATGTCAAAGTGTACGTCGACAAGTTCCAAAACTCAAACCGTAACAAGTTCAGTGTCACCTACCTGCTCCCTCTCTGTGAGATCCAAGCGCCTTCGATCTCCAACAACCGGAATCATAAACATCCTCATTCATCATCGGGAGTAGTCCTGCTGCATCCAATGTTGGTATTCGAAGCATGATTGACTATTCTCCTATCCGTGATTCCTCAGAAGGATCCTTGATGACTACGCCTGTTGCTGCTGCGGTCAGTGGATCTTCATCCCAGAAGGGGACCAGGAGGAAGACTACTTGTAGCGTATCCTCCAAAAAAACAATTACCTGTTAAACAATTGTTTGCAAGGGCAAACAAGTATGACAGCAATCACCCATTTGCACAGCAGATTACTGATGCCATAACAGCTATGCTGGTATTAGATGTGCGTCCAGTATCCGCAGAGCCGGCCCTAGGCAATGCAGGCAAATGCCTAGGGGCATCTGGAGTGCCTAGGGGCATCCCGATTCCCAAGCATATGGCCAGCGTAGCATTGGGACAGCAGCAGCTACCATGATCGGAGCTCAGCTCCGATCAGGCAGCGGTCAGAAAGAATGAGCTTCTGCACATGCGCAGAAGCTCATTCTATCAAAGGATGGATCAAGGGTGGGGCAATCGTCTTCCCTGAAATTCAGTCACAGCCACGCCTACTTACTTATGCTGCAGTCCCCTGCTGTGCCAGTCAGCCAGCAACATCACCTGTCACTATGATTCATCCCCTCCTGCATGTGTCCCCGGGAACAGGAAGTAAGTGGACAGCGATTGGCTGAAAGATTCACATGATCTCCCAGCCAGTGTAAAACAGAGCATGCTGGGAGATGTAGTTTTAGTGTTCACAGCATCCAGTGAGTCAAGTGTAGCTGAACTTGCAATTGTGTCAAGCATGTCCTAACAATATACAAGATGGAGATCAGTGGAGTGAGACAGCATGGTCCGGATTGTGTTCGCTGTGCAACTTTTCCAACAAAGGTATAATAGATCTCTTTCCTTTTTTAATTATCTCTCTGAGGTCACATATAAGTTTTCAAATTGTAAGATATCACTAAAATGACTGTACTCAGTATATAAAGAATGAAGCATTGCTGCATTGGATGAAAGTGTCAGTGACTTGGTAGTCGATAGATAGAGATATATATAGCTCTATCTTTCAACACATATACAGTGTTCTCCCCAGAAAAAATTTCCAGCCTGGTGGTATCAACAAGAAACCAGGTGGGGCTCTCACAATAATGAAATGTTTTAAACCCTGTCCTTATAATGATATAAACTTGAAATATGTAGTGCCCCCAGACTGGTCCCAGAACTTACCTGAACATGCCTGGCGGCGGCACTCCCACTCCCTCGCTGTGACTGGATCTAGCAGGTGCATAGGGTAATCTCTTCACGTCGCGGGTGACATCATGACATCACCCGCGTAGTGCATCACTGGGAACGCTTGCATCTGAAGTAATCGGAGGCTTCTTTAGCCTCCGGTCGCTTCAGAGGCCAGCGTTCCACACCAGGAGGCGGAGGGTGACAGGGCATACAGCGGGGGGAAGTGACGGGTGGTGGGCTGTTTGTGCTGGGCGCTGCACCCGCAGAAAACAGCCTGGGAAGAACACATAGATAGATATATAGATATGATATATACAGAATTTGAGATAGATATATATGTTGTAACACAGTAGAATATATCAAGGTGTTTTTTTAATAAAATGTACACAATGGACAAGAATGTAAATGTTCTGTTTTGTATAGTTTCTTTAATACTCAAGTCTGCGGTTGAGCTGGGCAGGGCCGTAGCTAGGGTAGTGCGGCCGATGCCATCGGACAGGGCACCACAGGTCAGGGGGCGCTGTTTGGACCTGTCAAATTTCTGTTTATCATTCTTGCTTGTAGCTTCCTCTTATTTCATCCCCAGCATCTCCTGGCCTCTCCTATCTCTTCTCTGGCCCTTCCCTAGGTGCATTTTGTCCCTTTGAGAAATGAGGGGGGGGGCGCCAATGCTCTTTCTGGCACAGGGCACCGAAAAGTCTAGTTACGGCTCTCGAGCTGGGCTTACCCCTTTCACACCTCTAGGCCAGCCTCCACATTTTGCATTGTGCCTCCCCTTTCCCCACAAACATTTTATATTATGGGGTACATACAGTAGGAATGAAAATCCTTTGTGTATACATGTACGTTGAGGGTGTTGTATGCTTTTGGGGCCAATTCAATTACGTGCATTTGTGCTGCACACATAAGAGTAGTTTTGGTAAGAAGTCCTACACTAATTTTTGCTCACAGGGGCGGCTGTCTGGTCCTGACTCTCAAGAGTCTTAAGTTAGCTGGAAGAGGAGTGCTGTGCTGGGAAAAGGGAACTGGATGAGGCCAGGAATGCAGACCCTCCAACATGATCTCTTCCACAGGTACAAAATGCTTTGCTGCTGAACTTCCCACCTAATGTATGATTGCAGACACCTGTCTTATCTATTACCTAGCCCAACACAGGTGACTGCAATCATACATTAGGTGGGAAGTCCAGTAGCAGAAGAGCATTTTGTACCTGGTGGAAGCGGTCATGTTGGAGTGTGCGGGAATGCTGTGCTGGATGAGGGGTGTTGTGCTGGGTTAGGGGTGCTAAACGAGGCCAGGGGTGCTATATTGTATAGGTCGGTAGTATTTATACTGCAGTTTGGTTCCTTTATATTTCTAGTGTAGTTGTATATTGTGTGAGTTTAACACGTGTTTCTTTAAAAATAATAAATAGGTCATAAACCAACGTGTTTATTTTTGGCATCCGTGTATAAACATTAAGCTTGGTGGTGGAATTATCTGCTAGGGGGCACCAGCCAAAATCTTGCCTAGGGCACCAAATTGGTTAGGGCCGGCTCTGAGTATCCACCACTACTGCAGTGGGTTTTCAACAGTTAATTAAGGTCCTGTGTCCTCGCTACCAGATCCCTTCTAGATTCCAGTTAGCTAGAACAGCAATTCCAAGTCTGTACAAGGACATTAAAAATAAACCTTATTAATGTCCTCAGAAATGCCGTGGTACCCACTGTCCACTTGACCACTGATATGTGGACAAGTGGGACAGGGAAAACTAAGGATTACATGACTGACAGCCCGCTGGGTAGGTGTATTGCCTACAACAGCAACATCTACCAAAAGACAGTTGATACAGAGGCAGGCTACTCTTTGTATAACTGGTTTCACTAAGAGACATACCGCTGAGAACCTCTTAGAAAAACTCAGGGAAATCATTGCTAAATGGCTTACCCCACTAGGACTCTCCTCAGGATTTGTGATTTCAGACTTTGCCACCAATATTATGAGAGCATTACATCTGGGCGAATTCCAACACGTCCCATGTTTTGCTCACACAATTAATTTGGTGGTGCAACATTTTTTAAAAACTGACACGGTCGTGCAGGAGATGCTCTCGGTGGTCCGCAAAATATCTGGACATTTTAGACATTCGGCGACCACTTGTCGAAGATTGCATGACCAGCAGGTACTGTTAAATATGCCCTTCAATCAGCTGAAGCAAGAGGTAGTAACTCAGTGGAATTCTACCCTCTATATGCTTCAGCGGATGGAGGAACAGCAAAAGGCCATCCAGGCCTATACAACGGACTAGGACATAGGCCGTGGAGGGGAAATACCCCTTATTCAAGTGCATTGGAGAATAATTTCTCCAATGCACTTGCAAGGTTCTCAAACCCATTGAACTTGCCACACGTGAAGTTAGTTCAGACACTGCCAGCTTGAGTCAGGTCATTCCCCTCATCAGACTTTTGCAAAAACAGTTGGAGAAACTGAAGGAAGAGTTGAAACGGAGCTATTGCGCAAAGTATATCCGACTGGTGGATCAAGCCCTTGATTCACTTCACCAGTATCCAAGAGTCGTCAATCTATTGAAATCTTAAACCTAGGATCCAGAATGGTCGCCAAAATATATTTTTAAGTCCTACCTTGTGAGTTTTTTTTCCAACAGACAAAAGTCTAAAACTGTGCAGAGATGTTGGTAAAAAAAAATTGTCAGCTGCAGCCACATGTGAAACACCATCATCTCCTCCTTCAGTTTCTACAGCTGCCAGGAAAAAGACACAATTTTCCTTACAGAGTGCCTGCTGGTCATGCAGATCGTTCACCAAAAAATGACTGGAGGACGTTCCCTGAAGAGCGTAAACCTCGGACACTACTTCTCTTACCCAGGCATCTGAAGTGGCTGACATCCAGACCTTGGAGAAATGCAGAAGATGGCATTCCAAGCTGGGAGTTCCCGGGTGAAGGCCCACCCCGACTTGGTAGCTGGGTGTTGGGTAGACCAGGCCAGTTTTCCTCTGGGCTTTGAGCTCTTAGTGGAAGAGTGCTGGAATCTGAAGGAATGATCCTTGGGCAAAAAGAGCCAAAATTAGAAGTGTGTGACCTAGGTGCCACCGCAGCAGGAAGAAAGGCTGTTTTAGAAGCCACTATCATGTCCAATTCTGGACAGAACAGCATTTCGCTAAGCTTCGAGAGCCTTCTTGGAAGCCGCATGCCAGGTACGAAGACTCTCCTGGCAGTAAATGCTGATGTCGAAACATTAGAAGTGAGGATGCCAGTGTCAACTGCAGCCTCACCAAGATAAGTGCCTGCTTCCCTGATCTGTTCAAACAGAGACAATAACTTAGATTTTGAGCACGAGTAGAGACCGTCCTCCAGGGAGTCCGCCCCAGCGTCCCATGGCTGTAGCCACCCAAGCAGATGCAAGGGCTGGGCGCACAACTGCTACTGCATTAGATAAAATTGTCTAAGGAAAGTTTATAGTTTCCTATCCATCGGATCCTTAAAGGAGGCCGTGTTTGTGATAGAAAGGGTAGTAGATTTCACCGATCTGTGTGCTTCCACCAGAGGAGGGGACTCCCGCTTAGTCAGATCCACAGCTGGAAGTGGATAAAATGTGGAGATGCGTTTTAAGGGGAGAGCACTGAATGAAAAAGCGTCACAAGTGAGGCTACAACAACGTATATTGTAGTAATTGAATGTTAACACTAAAACAAATGAGTGTTCCCACTAAATAGAAGGCTAAAACACAGAAAAATGACAGAAAGACAGGAGAATAAAGTTAAAAAGATGAAAGGCAGCAGACAAAGTATAGAGCCTACTAAAGTACTCCTATACACTATTAAACAAAACAGGCACACAGAAACAGTCAATGCAATTTTAGATGTAAATGGGCAATATAATGCTCAGCCAACCAGCTCAAACAGGGGAGGAGCTAAGTGTATAACCTGACTGTAGGATGAGGTATACAGGGAGGCAGGAGCCCATGTCCCTCTCAGCTTCAGCAAGGCATGCACTGTGAAAAATGTCTGCCCAGTGTTTGTCTGTGGGAGAAGACAGAAGAGAAGAAGCCCTTTTTGTTGGGTAGCCTGAGATAGGGAAGCGCCAAGGGGTGGGGGAAGGAGTAGATAATGGGATAACTGTCCTCCCCCTTCTGGCAACCCCCAGGGAAATGGACGCTATTATTAATAGTGCACCAAAACCAAAAAAATACCCTGGTGGTCTAGTGGGGGTGCGGAGACAACCTGGCCCTCACGGGCAACGGCCTCCAACATCGGTCGCAACAGTTGCCATGAGTGCGGCTCCCAGAAAGCTGCATTACCCAATCCCCGGCTGCAGCTCCCTGGGGTGCTGAGGGGCCTGGCTGGGAGCTCAGTTGCCAACTCTCCGGACACCAGCAGGAAAAACATTGGAGCGGCAATGGGAGCATCCAGGATGCAGTCCCTCCGCCACTCTGAAATAAAAAAAAAAAAAAAAAAAAAAAGGGCAGGTAAAGAAAAACAAGGGGACTAACAAGAACGCCTTAAATAGCGTGCACTTGCTTCAGGCACTAAACTAAAACTGGTCCTCTAGGCTGGCAGCGGGGTATAGGGGAGACAGAGCCTGTGTTGCTGGATGGAGAACGTTAACTATTTGGTTTCAGCTCCAGCCAGCTCGCCACCTATACCCTTGGATGAATGAGAAACACTTATTTTGTATAACGTTTGCTACTGGCAATAGATGAGGACACAGTCAGGTAATGACCAAAAACATTTTTATTACTCTAAACACATACGCACTTGCATGAGGAAATTGGTTACTTTTAAGGTTAGCATTTAAAAACAAACGTAGCATTCTACAGTGGTGCAAATGCCATGAACCAAGGTGGTACAAGACAGAGGACACACAAAGCTCCGATAATCCTCTCTCGCTTTGGCTATATAGTCTAGAACATTACAGGCACGATGTTATGTCACTTTTTCACCTCCCCGAGATCATCAATGCTTTCATCATCGACCTGTTGAGCAGAAAGAAGCATTTAATTACATCATTTGACACAAGTGTACTACACCACAACTTAAAGCTATCCACACTCTGGTGGCCCTTATCACTTTCCAATATGGCTAAACATCTCTTTATCTAAATTGGACATGGCCCTGCTATTCAGTTAGCAGACCCAGGCAGATCACCTACAGACCACATTTTGCCTTGTTAGTATAAATTAAGTTAATTACACAAAGTCAGATAGTCTATAAGCTCCTTGCCACATTTATACACCCAGAAGTCTATTACATTAAGTTTCTCATGGATATGGATTGGCTGAGAATAATTTATTTTGCAAACATTTCTAAAGCCAATCTAATCGTTATTGTTTTAAGAGATTGATAATACCATAGACACGTCGATATCTCTTTCGTTTATGGGGATTGCTTCCGATTTTGATAAGTTATCTATTTCATGATTTGGTTACAAATAGTTGCTAAAATTGATTAATACATTATGTCTTTTCAAAGGGTAGTTTTATAAAAAACAAAAAAGAAAACCACACAGAAAAAAAAAACCTATAGCTTCAGTGGAGACCTAATTGCATCATAACATTTTCAGGATGTAGTCGGCATCCCGGTGATGGGGATCCTGGTGCCAAAATCCTGACAGCAGTCGAAATTCCGATTCCAGATGGTAAGAATTAGGGTTTGGGTGGGGTGAGGTTTAGGTATTAGGGGGAGGGTTAGGCTGTTGAGAGGGGTGGCGGGGGGTTTAAGGTTAGGCTGCGGGAAAGGTGGATAAGGAGTAGCATACTTACCTAATCCTGTCATGATTCTGGCTGTTGGAATGCCGATGTCGGTATTTTGACCGCCAGCATCCCATACACAGAGTTATTAACACACATCTTTTGAAAATGTTAATACATATCTGGCCCACCCTCTTTTTATGTAACTTCCTGCTATAATGCCAAATATAAATTAAGTGTGGGCTGCACTGCTAAAAGTCCTGCAGTCCTTCACACAACAATTCACCCACACCTCCATGCCTGAAAGCCAACAAGGAGGTGGCTTTGTCTCCTACTTTCCCCATGTTGCAAATTCACAGTTCTACAAACAATTGTATTACTCAGGTTCCCATCTTTTTAAGAATATCAGCATCTCCTTGGGTCACACTAACAGTTCTGTCCCACCAGTTCATCCCCATCATATTAGGAGATATCAACAAACCAATTGATAATCCAAATGCCCCTTGTGTCTCCAGTCAACTCTAGCTAACGTCCTTTCTTGACGTCTCCCAGTGGACTGACCTCTACTCATTGTAATGGCCACTTCATATTTTTGTTTACAGACTTGGTTTAGTTTCTGTTTTCTTTAGCAATCCTTTTTTGGTCTCAGATGAACACATCACCTGCAAGCTCCTCTCCTTTATTTTAATCTCGTCTCTCCAGACTCAGGGCCTGATTCAGATATGTACGCTAATGCAATCGCAGCCGAGTTCCCATACACAACTGCTGTGCGACAATATGCGAATGCTGCCTGGAAATGAATTGAGAGATCCAAGCAAGTGCGTACAAACATGCAGCGATGGTCACAGATCCTTAGATAATCGACCATCTGAGTAACCCTTTGGTCTCGCAGAATGGCTGTGGGTATGGGAGTTTTCTGCGCACGGGATCGCAGAAGTATGCCGAGACTCCCCAAAAATGGCCACGACGTGCATGAGTTTTTGCAGTCACTCCCCATAACCATCTTCAAACTGTCCCTGAATGTCAATCACTTTGCTAAGACTTCCTTAACTGTGAGTGACATCACTAAGGTATCTTGGGGGAGATGCACGTTATGTGCGCTGAAACTGCTTCTCCCCCATGTATGATTGGGGGTCTGGACAGTAAATGACAGGGGCGCTATGCGCCCGTCATTATCGGCGCTGCCATCTACAAGATAGCAGCACCGATAGCCTGGGCTATGTACAGTCAGGTGCATAAATATTGGGACATTGACAGAATTTTCATATTTTGGCCTCTATTCACCACAATGGCTTTGAAATGAAACAAACAAGATGTGCTTTAACTGCAGACTTTCAGATTTAATTTGAGGGTAATTACATCCAAATCAGGTGAACAGTGTAGGAATTACAACGGTTTCTATATGTGCCTCCCACTTTTTAAGGGGCCAAAAGTAATGGGACTATCATCTCAAAATCTATTTCATGGACAGGTGTGGGCTATTCCCTCGTTATTTCATTATCAATTAAGCAGGTAAAAGGTCTGGAGTTGATTCTAGGTGTGACATTTGCATTTGGAATCAGTTGCTGTCGACTCTCAATATGAGATCCAAAGAGCTGTCACTATCAGTGAAGCAAGCCATCATTAGGCTGAAAAATCAAAACAAACCCATCAGAGAGATAGCAAATACATTAGGTGTGGCCAAATCAACTGTTTGGTACATTCTTAAAAAGAAAGAACGCATCGGAGAGCTCAGCAACACCAAAAGACCCGGAAGACCACGGAAAACAACTGTGGTGGATGACAGAAGAATTATTTCCCTGGTGAAGAAAAACCCCTTCACAACAGTTGGCCAAATCAATAACACTCTCCAGGAGGTAGATGTATATGTGTAAAAGTCAACAATCAAGAGAAGACTTCACAAGAGTGAATAGAGTGTTCACCACAAGATGTAAACCATTGGTGAGCCACAAAAACAGGAAGACCAGATTAAAGTTTGCCAAACAACATCTAAAAAAGCCATTACAGTTCTGGAACAACATCCTATGGACAGATGAGACAAAGATCAACTTGTACCAGAGTGATGGGAAGAGAAGAGTATGGAGAAGGAAAGCAACTGCTCATGATCCAAAACATACCACCGCATCAGTGAAGCATGGTGGTGGTAGTGTCATGGCGTGGGCATGTATGGTTGCCAATGGAACTGGCTCCCTTGTATTTATTGATGATGTGACTGCTGACAAAAGCATATTATATGCTCATATTCACCCAAATGCTTCAGAACTCATTGGACGGCACTTCACAGTGTAGATGGACAATGACCCGAAGCATACTGCAAAGCAACCAAAGAGTTTTTTAAGGCTAAAAAGTGGAATGTTATGCAAAGGCCAAGTCAATCCCCTGACCTGAATCCGATTGAGCATGCATTTCACTTGATGAAGACAAAACTGAAGGGAAAATGCCCCAAGAACAAGCAGGAACTGAAGACATTTATGCGTTCCAGACTTCAGGCTGTAATTGCCTGCAAAGGATTTGCAACAAAGTATTAAAAAGTGAAAGTTAGATTTAGGATGGTTTAGTTTGTCTCATTACTTTTGGTCCCTTAAAAAGTGGGAGGCACATTTAGAAACAGTTGTAATTCGTACACCGTTCACCTGATTTGGATGTAATTACCCTCAAATTAAATCTGAAAGTCTGCAGTTAAAGCACATCTTGTTTGTTTGTTTAATTTCAAAGCCATTGTGATGGTGAATAGAGGCCAAAATATCGAAATTCTGTCAATGTCCCAATATTTATGCACCTGACTATTTAGCTTACCTGACCGTTCCTCCAGCAGCAGCTGTCACTATCGACAGCTACAGCCTGGCAATGCCCTATCCCCACAGCAGGGACAGCGCTGTCTCTGCTGTGGAGGCTGCCAGCTCCAGGGCTGCACGTGGAATCTCGCGATACTTGCAAGATACCGCGCATGCTCCAAGAAGCCGGCCGGGACTGAGACACAGCATATTGGCACTAGACTGATGCGCTGTAGTCTCTAGTGGGGATCGCCGGAGAGGGGGAGTTATCACTCCCCCGCTCCGGCCGATGAGATGTTAGTACATCAAATCAACAGTGCTTCCTGCTTCAGCTCGGTAATGATGCAAAGCAGGAAGAGTTATAGCAGCATGATAAGTGCCACTATAATACATCTCCCCCCTTGGCTCACGCGCAACAGATATTTGCTCAACTACGTAAAAATTGGCATTGTGTCCACATCCGAGTCAGGCCCTCAGTCTTAAGCTGGCCATACACTGATCAAATTTCCAATTGATTTTCAAACGATCAATCGAACGATATCGTTCAATTGCTCATTTTAATCGTCTAGTGGATAGGCACCTTAAAGTTAAAAGGATACATTTGTAGCATTCTCACAGCTTTTTGGCATACTGCCAATTTCCACTGGAGCCAGCCTTGGAACCTGTGTAATTTAAGAGTGTCCCCATTCGTAAGGATTGTGTGATAGTGTGGGGTCCTGACCAAGTTCAAACCTAGGCAAAAACCTAATCCTGGTCAAACTACACCACCATGCCAAATTTGGTAGCGCTAGGTCCAAAACTGTGCATAAAGGACAAACAGACAGACTCGATTATATAGATGAGTCTCCTTAGTTCTACAGTATATTCATCTAGTATTTTTATATACCTTAGGTCCTACCTGCTTATGTATTTTGATGTTCTGCCTTACAAAAAAGGCTCATTCTCATAAAAATCTTAGTTCTAATATTTATTAACAACTTTCCATCTCTCTGCAGCAACTTCTCTTCCCAATTTCTACATTCTCCTGGCTTATTCGGCAGTACCTCATCTTAACCAAACTCAAGCAACAGCCCTAGATCAAATAGCTTCAGCCACTCTTCACTCCCAGCGATCTCAGCTGTGGCACATGTAAATACCTTTCCTTCAGATTAGAACACTGGAGAATGTATTGTACTTACATGACTTCCACAAATATACTACTTACAACCCCTATTGAATTGTTGTGGACACTGCCAAAACTCTAAATCAGGATTCTAAGCCCAAATGCCTCTATAATACAAGCACTTCTCAACCATCTCAAGAAAATACCTCTGACCACCATCACTGCCCAATATATTGTTTATTACTTGATAGGACAAGATGCAAATTAAAATGGTATCCCCTTTCACTACATCTTCTATTCTGAAAACGCACTCAAGTTACCATCTCATCTCTTGCTCCTTACGCCTTTAGGAGGGGCTCCATTACATTTGCCTCACAATCTGTTTGGACCTTTTTACTGAAGGCTTTCATTCCCAACACTCCAGAGTCTGACCTAATACCCTTTTTACACAAAAGTCCCGGGTCTGACCCGGGATTTGAAACACGTTTCCAAACCAGATCAAACTCGGGACAGACCCCTTTCACACTGCGGCGCCAACCCGGGTTAAAAAATTTCAATAAAAATGTATTGAATTTAATAAAAATATATATATTTCCTAAATCGATCTCCCTACTCTGCCCATGATCTCAACCACACTCTGGTTACAGACAATTGGGATACACTGACACTGTGGAATTCCCTCATTTGTGCAGATACTTCAAATTAGTGTAATAAAGAATACTATCCAGATATGTATAACTTAATAATTAAAATTATTACCATCAATTTAACTATAAAAACACAATCAAGAAACATTTAAAAACAAAGTCAATGGGGATCCTAATAACAGCTAGATCAATTGCTACAATACAGTGCTGAGGTTTTACACTCCCCCACTCAAATATACAGGAGTGAGAGACCCAACCAATGGATAGAATGCAGCTGTAGCAATACAAAAGAAAGTATTTAAGGGTAGAAGATGACCGTGTCAAACACACACACACGAGCTGAACAGCTTTAGATGTATTATAACCAGTGTCAGATTTTACCCTAGGGGCTGCACGCCCCCACTCCCTCTTACCCTAGTAAAACCCACCAGCTCAGTGACTGCTGGCAGGGGATTTCCATTGGAAGCACTTTCTGCTAATCACAGCCAGACAGGCAAGCCCAGAGAGTTTTTCTACACCTGGGACTGCCACTCCGGACTACGATAGAGAGTGCTTTTAATGGGAAGCCACTCCTCTGCTACCATGCCAGTCCTATCAGCCCATAGAAGCCGGCCCTCTTGCTAATTTGTGCTCATATGCACATTTACAGATTCCCCGGCCACAGAAGTAATTAGACGCCGCTGATTATAACCCCATGTTCCAAAAAATAAAATAAATAACCCAAAACAAAAAACCTTCACAGGAGAACAATTCTGTTGTTATCAACAAACACAATGCATCACCTACCATGGCTTTCTTCACAAGTGTAAATGAATGATACAACATTGGGACAATTGTTTTAACTCAGAGGGGTATTCAATATGAAACGTTAACCTCGCCGTCGAAAATTTTGCCGCACATCAGAGCTTTTGCTGGCGAAAAAGTATCGCGCATGCACCGCTTATCTCCGTATTCAATATGAAATCATCGAAAACGGCACCCGGCGATACTTGGATCGGCGAAAACAAAGGGGAATTTTTTGGAAATAATTGTAGGACCCCCCTAAAGATGTCCAGACCTTGGGGATCACTATGGGTACCCCCGTTTTTGCCTGCAGAAGAAAGTCGGGGTTTTTAAATAGCTGCGGCAGGTGTTTTTTTCCCGACTTTGAAGAAGTGATGCAGAAGCGCATTTAGTTTTGTTTTTTTCATTTTTAAAAGTGGTCCCATCAAATTTGGGGTACATGAAAACGGGTACTAGCATATTTTTGTGTCCATAAAGTTATTTTTTAAAAATTCTGCAAAAATGCACCTGCCGCTACTTTGCACAATGAAAAAAACACCTGCCACATACTTGGGGACCCCACCAGAATTAATTTAATTAGTTTGGCATTTTTTTTTTTTTTTTTTAACATTTCCTTTTTAAAGGGGACATTACCAAAAGTACAGGCTATTTTTTATAAGCCTGCACCCCCAAACCCCAATTCTGCACTTTTTTTCACTTGCTGTATTGATTTGAAAAATTATCCCTGTTTTTTTAAAAATTACCCTTGACCCCATTAACGAACAAAAACGGGAATTTTCGTGAAATATGCCTGGGACCCCCTAAAGATGTCCAGACATGGGGGATCACTATGGGTACCCCCATTTTTGCCTGCAAAAGAAAGTCAGGTTTTTACATAGCTTTGGCAGGTGTTTTTTCCGCCGCGCTATTAGAAACTCCGACTTCCTTCAGTAGTTAAAAATGGGGGTACCTATAGTGATCCCCCATGTATTAGAAACTCAGACTTCCTTCAGTAGTTAAAAATGGGGGTACCAATAGTGATCCCACACATCTTTAGGGGGGTCCCTAGAATATTTCCCAAAAATTCCCTTTTTTGTTGAACCTGTAAAAAAAAGTTGAAAAAAAAATGTACAAAAAAAATTACATAAGGTCCCCTCCCAGCCCCAGGCTTGCCAGCCAGTGGTGGTTTCTAAAAATACGGGGAACAAAATGTGTAGGGTTCCACCGTATTTTAGAAACCAACACCAGGCTGCAGGGACTAGTGCTGGTTTTAAATATAGGGGGCAAAAAAGACGTGGGGTACCCCCTATATCACCAGACCCAACCGACCAGGGGTGGTCAGTTGGGTCTGCACCAGCACCAGACCCAACCGACCAGGGGAGTAATGCCACAGCCCGGAGACCCAATCACCGTGGCTCCAGGTCCAAAGCATTACACCCCAAGTCGGTCAGCGCAAGCCGGTGATCTTGGGGAGTTGGGGACCCCCCAAAAAAGGGTCCCCCCTCTCCCGAGCACCACAGGCTTACGCTGAAGCCTGGGGCTCTTCCCCAAACCCCTTGCTTGGTGGGTATGGGGGCAATAGGGGGCCAAATAATGTAACACTATTGTACTTTACAGTGGAACTAGAAGTGCCAGCATGCCTGCCATTTTGCACTTGTGGAACTACAAGTGCCAGCAGACACGCGGCACCTGTAATTTCACTGTAAAATAAATAGTTAAAAAAAGACAAAACACACGCACACCGTGTCCAGTATAAGTTTATTACACACACCTACCCCCATTCACACATACTTACCTATACCAGATGTTCGGCCCCTTGTCCAAGTAGAATATCCAAAACACATGGCTCTGCAAAGAAAAAAATCATACTCACCTCTATCCTGGCGCTGGTCTCCGCAGTAATCCACGTACTTTACAAAAAAAAACAAAAACAAAAAAAACCTAATACACGACCAACGAACGAGTATGTGTGTTCCCACGCATACTCAGCTCCCGAATGCCAGCTGACGGCACATCCAAGGAGCTGGCAGTCCTGAGAGCCAATCAACGGCCGCGCCGACTGTAGAGCGGCCGCTGATTGGCTCCGGCTACTGACAGTTCCCACGTGGGCCAGTCACACCACATGGGAACTGTCAGTAGCCGCAGCCAATCAGCTGGCATTCGGGAGCTATGAGTAAGCATGGGAACACACATTCATAGCACATTCGTTGGTCGTGTATTAGTTGTTTTTTTTTTGCCGGTGATTGGGTCTCCGGGCTGTGGCATTACACCCCGGTTGGTTGGGTCTGGTGCTGGTCTTAAATATAGAGGATATCCCACGTCTTTTTTGCCCCCTATATTTAAAACCAGCACTAGTCCCTGCAGCCTGGTGTTTGTTCCCCATATTTTTAGAAACCACAACTGGCTGGCAAGCCTGGGGCAGGTTTGGCTTTTGGGGGGGACATTGTCATTTTTTTTGTAAATTTTTTCAACTTTTTTTTTTTATACAGGTTCAACAAAAACAGGAATTTTCGGGAAATATTCTAGGGACCCCCCTAAAGATGTGTAGATATGGGGGATCACTATGGGTACCCCCATTTTTAACTACTGAAGGAAGTCGGGGTTTCTAATAGCCGCGGCAAGTGCATAAATGCGACTTTGAAGAAAGTGATGCAGAAGAGCATTTAGAATTTTTTTTGGGGAAAAACAACTGCCCAGCAAATTTGAAAGTTGCTAAAGTGACTTGAAAAAAAAATCGTGAAAAACCCTTTTTTGGGGGGTCCCCAACTCCCCCGAGATCACCGCCTTGCGCTGACCGACTTGGGGTGTAATGCTTTGGACCTGGAGCCCCGGTGATTGGGTCTCCGGGCTGTGGCATTACACCCCTGTTCGGTTGGGTCTGGTGCTGGTCTTAAATATAGGGGGTACCCCACGTCTTTTTTGCCCCCTATATTTAAAACCAGCACTAGTCCCTGCAGCCTGGTGTTGGTTTCTAAAATACGGTGGAACCCTACACATTTTGTTCCCCGTATTTTTAGAAACCACCACTGGCTGGCAAGCCTGGGGCTGGGAGGGGACCTTATGTAATTTTTTTTGTACATTTTTTTTTTCAACTTTTTTTTACAGGTTCAACAAAAATGGGAATTTTCGGGAAATATTCTAGGGACCCCCTAAAGATGTGTGGGATCACTATGGGTAGCCCCATTTTTAACTACTGAAGGAAGTCGGAGTTTCTAATACATGGGGATCACTATGGATACCCCCATTTTTAACTACTGAAGGAAGTCGGGGTTTCTAATAGCCGCAGCAAGTGCATAAATGCGACTTTGAAGAAAGTGATGCAGAAGAGCATTTAGAATTTTTTTGGGGGAAAAATAACTATGCCCAGCAAATTTGGGGTACTTGAAAATGGGGGTCAGCATATTTTAAAGTTGCTAAAGTGACTTGAAAAAAAATCGTGAAAAACCCACCTGCCGCAAGCAGCTGCAATGAAAGAAAAACACCTGGGGCATACATGAGGACCCCCCCAGAGGCAAGTTCGCTATTTTTTACGTTTGTTCCCCAACATTTTTTTTTTGGGCCCACAAATTCAAAGTGCTTTTTTGGGGTGTCCCGATTTTTATTTTTATTTTTCTTCTTTTTGACACAGATCGTTTCAAGGGGTCATTCTGAAGGGTGCAGGCTATTTTTTTTTTAAGCCTGCACCCCTAAACCCCAATTCTGTACTTTTTTTCACCACCTATTCAGTGGTGAAAAGTTACCCGTTTTTTTTTTCAAAGACTTTTCGAACCTGCAAAAAGTCTTTGAAATTGAATCCAGTGTAAAACCAAAACCTGCGAAAATGACGTCATCGGTGCGAAAACATCGCAAAAACTGAGTCTTCGCTCCATATTGAATACCCCTGATAATGTTACTATAGGATTTATATTGCCCACATAAAAAGAGTAAGCAGCATGCACGTATTTAGAGTCAGGAAAATGTATAGTTAAAGTCTATATAAAGATAAAAACCAAATGCGCTCGCTTACGCTCGAAAATCTATTCTACTAAGGAAGTGGACTTGCCCAGTAGTCTAAACTGAATTACACAATGTAGCCAATTATTTCAAATAGTTTAGAATCGCCAATCTGTTCCCACATATTGATAAAGTTTAAATGGACATTGCTGGTCATTCAGTCTCCACTGGTGCACCACATACAATGGAACGAGAGGTTTAGGTTTTCAGTATAAATTACCTCTGGCCACTTTTCCTGGATTACATCGATAATATCATCTGTGAAGTCTCCCTGAATGATGATTTCGTCCTCCCCTGTCACTGATGCACCACAGGAAAATTTCTGAGCAAAGAATCTTTGTGCTTCCTTGAGATCAATTTCTGCAAGACAAAAAATGCAACACCATCTGTGTCATGTACAACGACAGGACTGAAACAAAGTGTTGTAGTTTTGTCACACTTACCGAATGTTGCTAGCCCACATACCCGCGTCACATATTTCTTCTTTGCTCTGGGAATTTTGGCTATTGTGACTTTCTGAGGTACAGTCTTCTTCTTCTGTTTAATCTGACCTCTTCCTCCTGTAAAAAATTGCAAAGCTCACAATCAACTTTTATAAAAAAAAAATATATATATATATATATAAAACTCTCAATATTATTGCATCTACTTTAGATTAGGTTAGATTAAACCAAACTGGTATGAATCATTACTAAAATAGTAAGAACCAAACAAAAACAGCTACAATTATACTATGTGCATATGTAGTTATACAGTACACAAGTTAATTTCACTTCTACAACACTACAAGAACTCCAGATAAAATAAGATTTTAATTTGCACACCAGTAATATAATATGTATATTTATTATGTTAGTGCGATGAGTTGTATTAGAGATCTACTCAGCTTTTAGTATCCAGCTATCAGATGAATAGCATTATCCCCTTCAATCTTTGAGGGAAATGCTATAATATCAAATGATTAAGTTAATTCCTTCTACTGAGGTGACACCAATTACTCTAATACACTGTATATTGAACACAAAAATAAAGGAGAGGACTGGAGTATTTGATATGGTGCACTTTACAATAATCATACAACCCACATATTCGCTTAGCATAAAGTAACTGTTACAACTTATATAATCTTTATTGATCTAGTATTAAAAAAATCCTTTATTTATAGGGTTCCAAATCATTGGCAAAATATCTAAAATATACAAAGAATGAGATATAGAAAAATGTGTATAAATAAAGAATAAAGATAAGTGTATCTAAAATTATTTATATACCGCTGGTTTGTATATATCTATTTCAAGTAGGAACTGGCTTACTAAATCTCTATGGTTATAGTGGTAATACTTTAATAATATCAGCTGCCTTTCATAGACAGATTTATAATCAATTTTCTATTCAAAAATATAACCAATATTTGTCTTTAATATATTCACTATTTTGCAGCTATGTACACATAACAAATTGTATCTCATTTATTGATACATTTCATGTATCGCTACAGATGATATTAAGATCTTGTTACTTAGTAACTTTCCATCTATACTGCTGGAAGGAAGTTTGCAGTTTAATCACATGAGTCTTTGAGCTAACATGCTCCGTTCAGTGTTTTCTTATTTAGGAGATATATATTAATTTCCTCTCATCTCCATTACAGTGTAACACTACTGTATGTGATCTGCACGCTGTCACTCCCGGTGATGCTTAGTGCATTTACAGGCTAACGTGCATCATCCAGTATATAAATGTATTTGTTACGGAGATATGCACTGTTCCCCTTCCGTCTCCATGACAGTGGGATAAATACAATCCCCGCACTGTCACACCTTGCAGTAAATCAATATATGCTGCAGCTGATATTATTAAAGTTATTACTACTATAAAACCATAGAGATTTAGTAAGCCAGTTCCTACGTGAGATATATACAAACCAGCGGTATATAAATAATTTTAGATACACTTATCTTTATTCTTTCTTTATACACGTATTTTTCTATATCTCATTCTTTGTATATTTTAAATATTTTTCCAATAATTTGGGACCCTATAAATAAAGGATTTTTTAAATAATAGATCAATAAAGGTTATATAAGTGTTAACAGTTACTTTATGCTAATATGTGGGTTGTATGATTATTGTAAAGTGCATCATAAAAAATACTCGACTTCTTTCTGCTTTATTTTTTGTGTTCAAAGAACCCCAGATATGCAGGACATTGATCTATGAAGCAGATCTGAACATTGTTTTAAATAGGTTGCCCGGGGAGTTATACATGAATATGAAAGCAGGTCCACAATAATAACTATTGTATGCCACACTTTACCTCTCTTCTGTTTTTTCTTCTCCTCCTCTTCACCCGCTGTGCCTGGCCCGTCACCAGCCAACGTTTCTAGTTTGGGAGAACTCCCTTTGAAAGCACCAGAAACATGTATGTTATATGTAAATGAAAAGTAATAAATGACACATTAAATATTAATTAAACTTTTGTGCCGTTCCTCTCCGCTGCACACGCCTAAGGTGCTAGTATAAGGCTTGTACAATTATGCTTTCCTTATCTAATGCTTATGTATGTTTATGTTAAGATGTTTAACAACAAAAAATTCTGACAGGTAGAGTGTGTGTAGACACTTCCGCATGTGTACCCAGCTTTAAAGTAATTGTGCCTCAATGGGGGATCGGGCCGACATATCGTCCACATTGGCCAGTGTGTACCCGCTATGTCGCTGATGATGCGCACTCCCGCACGTCGTCGGCGTCATCCTCCATCGGACCTGCATGCAGGCACAACGGGCGATATCGTTAGCGGGGGCCATGCCACCAAATTCTGGGGAAATGTATGACCATATAAAATGCTTAACTACTTGTGCCAAGCAACACTATAGCCTAGATCAGGGGTGGCCAACCTCTGTCCTCAAGAGCTACCAACAGTTCACATTTTCCAGATCACCTAGCTTGTGCACAGGTGTATTCATTACTCACTAACACATTTGAAAAGATCCACAGGTGAAACTAATTATTTCACTTGCGATTCTGTAAGGAGACCTGGAAAATATGCACTGTTGGTAGCTCACGAGGGCCGGGGTTGGCTACCCCTGGTCTAGATTACAGCAACACCAAGTCAGAGTGTAGTTTGGAATAGCTGTCAACAAGTAGAACAAGAAAAAACTACACCCAGGGAGCTAAGCAGTGAAAATGTAATGCACTGGTAATGGCTAGAGCTTAAATAATGGATATGTACACTCTGTAACAGCTGACATAGGATATGCAAGGATGTACTGTACTTCTAAAGCAGTTACTGAGCACAAAAGGAAAGATCGGGGTATTAAAGTGTGCTTCTAGCCTACACACCACGGAGGAAGACAATTTGTGGGCTAAACTGATATTTATAACAATGCAGTGCATCAATGTGCTAGGAACCAGTGACATCAATGAGCCAAAGTTAATGGGTCTAAGTAAAATTATGTTGAGCATTCAGGATAACAGCCATAGTGATATCATGAGCATGATCACTGCCCAAAATAATGGCAGCCCTACCTGTCTGAAAGATGCACTGTGCTTCTGCGGCTTCTTAGCAATATTTAGTAAGAAAGAGTTAAGTACAAACTAAGTAGGTGTCAGAGCAGACATGGTTGTCAATTGACATTACAATTGTACATATGAAAAAGGTTATTTAAAGCAGCAGAGCATGAACACAACAACACAATGTAATTCTCTCTTACCTAATGTAAGTTTAGCAAATTCTTTTGGGAAATTCTTCTCTAGCCACTGTCTGCACTTTGTGACATCGGGCATATATTCACAGTACTGAAACAGATACATACTCATAAGTGATCAGCAACATTTAAAAACAGTAGCAGAGAAATCGCAACAGAAAAAAATTACACCCTTCATTTTTTGGAGAGCCTCCCATCCCTAAAGATTGGTACAAGAGAACAGATTACTACATGAGCATGGAAGATCAAAGAATTTTTGTACTTTAATTTCACTGGGGACACAGTAATTAAGTTATGGTATAGTTGGTGCAGGAAGAGTACGAGCAGGGGCCATCAGTTATGTGTAACCAAGCCCACACAGAAAAGAGAGAAGAATAAACAAGGCGAGGGAATAAACAATGTTGTCCGGAAATGTCAAATAACAAACGCGACAATGGTGAAAAGGGCAGGCGTCCATTGTCCTCCAAAGAACTTTAAGTAATTTTAAGCATTTTTGTATTTACTCTTTTTCTTAATCATCCAACTGGGAGGACACCGGAATACCATTGGAGACATTCCAATGCTGCTTTTTACGGGTAGGTTCACTCAGTGGAAGCAGCTCAAAGTACCTTCTTTCCCCAAACTGGCATCCGTGGATTCAAACACATAAAACCTGTAGAATCAGGTAAATGTATGAACACACAAATAGGTGGTGATCTTGCATATCTGCTCAGCCAAAGCTCGATGCCATGCCTCACAGTGGTCACCCAATAGTCACTCACCGATCTGTTAGAATGTGCCCTGAGATTTTCAGAACAGGCTGTCCAGCCCCACTAAGTGTTCCTGCTATAGATGGCGTTCTCATACACTGTTGCTCAAGTCATGTCAAATAGCGCCTCTCGGTGCATCAGGCCCTGGGAGACTAGCCCGCGGAGAGCATCTTTCTTGCTCAAAACGTGCGTCTTATATGCATACATAAAATAACTGGGAGCGACAAAAATAAGAGTTATGGTATAACATACCTTTGTTAACTCTTTCTTCGAGGTCCATGGGGTCCACAGCCATTACGTTGAAGGTATGAATCCCGGTCACCAAACAGTTAATACAAACGAGCTCTCTGTTCCCAGGATGCACCGGGTTTCCTCCTCATATACCCAACCTCCTGCCTCAGGTAGCCAGTTCGTTACTAAGCTCAAGCAGGCAGAGACAAACAAAGGGTAAGAAAGAAAAGACCCATACTTACGAGTCCAGACTCTCAAGAGAAGAAACAACGGAAAACCTCCCCCAGAACTACAGGTGCGTCTGGGTGGTGTCCTGTGGACCCCATGGACCTCGAAGAAAAAAAAGAGTTAACAAAAGGTATGTCATACCATAACTCTTATTTTCTTCTTCGGGGTCCATGGGGTCCCACAGACATTACGTTGGGGATATCCCAAAGCACTAACCCTACGGGCGGGGATGCTCCTGACTCTCGGAAGAGAGGAGAATCCTACGCCCGAAGGAGGCATCCTGAGAAGCAAAAGTGTTAAAGGAATAAAATTTGACAAAGGTATGGATGGAAGACCATGTGGCTGCTTTACATAATTGCTCAGCAGAAGCACCCCAGCGGGCCGCCCATGATGGACCACCCGCCCTAGTAGAATGTGCAGTCACTGAATACAGCACACGCATACCAGCCTGTGTATAAGCCAATGAAATTACCATGCGAATCCACCTGGCCAGTGTCTGTTTATTGGCTGGCCAGCCACGCTTATGACAACCATAAAGCACAAAAAGTGAAATCGGACTTCCTCCATTTGCTCGTGCGTTTAACATAAATTCTCAACGCACGGACCACATCCAGGGAAGCCTCACCTTGTGAGAGACTTGTGCCCTGAAATGCTGGAACTACTATTTCTTCATTAATATGAAATTTAGACACCACTTTTGGAAGGTAATCCTCCCTAGTACGTAGTACTGCTCTATCTTGATGAAATACCAAGAACGGCTCCCGGAAGGAAAGCGCAGCTAAATCCGACACTCTACGTGCAGATGCCATAGCAAGGAGGAATACCGTCTTTGCTGTTAGCCACTTGATGTCTATTGAATTTAAAGGCTCGAACGGAGGAGCCTGTAAAACCTTCAGAACTAGAGTCAAGTCCCACGGAACAACCGGGGAAACGAAGGGAGGCTGAATCCTCAACACCCCCTGAAAAAAGGTCTTTATATCCGGTCTCAGAGCAATTTTATGTTGGAACCAGACTGAAAGAGCTGACACCTGTACCCTTAAAGAGGCCAGGCGGAGCCCTTTTTCCAGACCGCTTTGAAGAAAATCCAGCACTCTGGATATCAGGAATTTATGTGGATCATACTTTCTTTCAGTGGTGTGAACTGAAAGGGTATGCCAAACCCTATAATATATACGGGCTGAGGATGGTTTCCGTGCCTTCAGCATCGTCCGTATAACAGACTCGGAAAACCCCTTTTCCCTCAAGACGGAGGCCTCAAGAGCCATGCCGTCAAAGATAGCCGATGAAGATCTGGGTACCAACAGGGACCCTGTAGAAACAGATCCGGTCTCAATGGCAGAGGCCATGGAGTGTCTATGGAGAGAGACCGTAGATCTGTGAACCAGTGTCGTCTCGGCCACGCCGGAGCTATTAATATGACGGTGCTGCCCTCTTGTTTGATCTTTCTGACCACTCTGGGCAGAAGAGCAAACGGGGGAAACAGCTATACCAGCTTGTAACACCACTTTACGGTCAGTGCGTCTACAAACTCGGCTCTCGGATCTCTTGTCCAGGATCCGTACCTGGGAACCTTGTTGTTCCTTCTTGATGCCATCAGATCTATTTCTGGTAGACCCCACCTGTCCACAAGCTTCCGAAAAACCTGCGGATGTAGGGCCCATTCCCCTGCATTTATCTCTTGCCGACTGAGAAAATCGGCCTCCCAATTCAGGATTCCTGGAATGAACACGGCAGATAAGTCTCTCCCCATACCAGGATTCTTGATACCTCTGCCAAGGCAGCCCGACTCCTTGTGCCCCCTTGATGATTTAGGTAGGCGACCGCGGTGCGATTGTCCGACTGTATCTGCACCGACCTGCCCTTTAAGATTTCCTGAGCCTGCACTAAAGCTTTGAATATAGCTCTTAGTTCCAGGATATTTATCGGTAGCCGGCTTTCCGTCACTGACCACTTTCCTTGGAAAGTGTGTGACCCCGTCATCGCCCCCCAACCTAAAAGACTGGCGTCGGTTTTGACTAATGTCCAATCCGACACCCAAAATGGGCGACCCTGCCTGAGATGCTTTGTCTGCAACCACCAGGTCAGGGACAACCGTACCTCTGGAGAGAGATGCAGCAGCTGGGACCTGATCGTGCGATGATCCTTGTTCCAGCAAGACAGAATGAATTGCTGCAGTGGTCTGGAGTGGAAATGAGCGTATTCCACCATCCTGAAGGTGGCCACCATCGACCCCAGGACCTGCATGGCTACTAGAACGGATATTTGCCTGTTGCGAAGCAACCTGCGTATTCGTGATTGTAGAGCAAGGATCTTCTCCTCCGGCAGATATATTCTCTGTACCACGGAGTCCAATCTCGCTCCCATATGACACATCTGTTGTACCGGACAGGGTGACGACTTTTGCCAGTTTATGATGCCATCATCACTGCCATCACCTTGGTGAATACCCGAGGGGCTGTGGACAGGCCAAACGGCAGGGCCTGGAACTGAAAATGTTCCTCCCCTACCGCAAAACGAAGAAATTTTTGATGAGCCTGTGTGATTGGGATGTGAAGGTAGGCATCTTGTATGTCTAGGGACACCATATAGTCCCCCTGTTCCATTGCCAACACAATCACTCGCAATGTTTCCATCCAGAACCCGGGGGCTCGAACAAATTTGTTGAGCTCTCTCAGTTTTAGAATAGGCCGGTATGACCCATTCGGTTTCAGAACCAAGAACAGATTGGTGTAAAACCCCTCTCGGAACTGGTTCTCTGGCACCGGAATCACTATTTCTGATGCTAATAATGCAAGAATAGCCTTCTGAAGGGCCAAAGCTCTTTCTGAACCCACCTGCGGGTTTACACAAAAGAACCTTTGAGGAGGAGTCCTCCAAAACGTCAGGGCGTACCCTCGGGAAACAACTCCCCGAACCCAGGCATCCTCCGTCGTGAGGTGGCAGGGCACCGTCCCATCAGGCCACTGGTTTATCCTGGACGTTTGTTCTGCCAGGGCGCTTCCTGGGTCTTGCCTTTCTTGGTGGAAATCTCGCTGAGGGCTGACCTTTGGCCTTGCCCTGTGGCCGAAACCCCCGAAAGGACGCCCTCCTCAATTTAGATGAGGTTGCTGATGGTAAACCTACCGTCTTTGAGGCTGCCATGGAGGATACAATTTTGTCCAGTTCTGGACCAAAGAGCACACCTCCTGTGAATGGAAGGAATTCTAGGGCCTTTTTGGACCAGACATCTGCCTTCCAATCCTTCAACCAGAGAATCCTACGTGCCACCACGGACTCAGCTGAAACTTTAGAGGAAAGGATCCCTGCATCCAAGGCGGCATCACCCAAATAAGAGGCCCCTTCTCTAATAAAGGAGATCATATCCAGTTGCACCTTAGAGGCATCTGGTAAAGACTCCGTTAAGAGTCTTGGCCCACTCCTCAATAGCTCTTGCTACCCAGGCAGTGGCCATAGCTGGGCGGGTGGCCGTTCCTGCAGCGAAAAAATTGATTTGAGACAAGGCTCCAGTCTCCTATCCGTGGTTTCCTTCAGCGAAACTGCTGGGATTAGCAAAGTGGTACGTTTAATCAGCTGTGCCACATGCGCATCAACTGATGGTGGATTCTCCCACTTGGCACAGTCCTCTGCTGGAAAAGGATATAGAAGCGCCATTCTTTTAGAAGAATGGCTTATCTTATCCGGACGGACCCAGGCTTCCTCCACAAGTTCTGATAAATGTTCAGACTTTGGGAATTCTGCCTTAACCAATTTGTTGGCGCTTGAACAGGGGGCTTTCCTAAGCGGAAGATCCCCTTCCTCGATATTTAACACCGATTTTACAGCCCTTATCAGAAAAGGGACATCGGCTACTGGGAAATGATAATCACCCTCTTGCGAAAAGTCCTGTGCCTGTTCCTCCTCGGAGGAGGCACTCGAGTACTCACCCATGTAAGGCGGTACATGGCGCCTAGATTTAGGCTGCTTTGGCTTGATAGCCTGAGGCTGAAAAACCCCCGAGGATGATGCCATAACCTTCCCAGCACCAGGGTCCATCCAAGGCGGCCACATCATGGGCATAGGATGCATCTGCTGAGGCAAACCCCAAATCGGTGGTACCAGGGCAACAAGCCGTTCCGCCACCTGAGCCATAACCTGAGAAAATGATGCCCAAGGAGGCTCAGGGCATGAAACAGGCAAACTTAATTGGTGTGGTGGCTGTCTGAAACCGTTCCCACAAAGCCCATTTTGTAGAAAGTCCTGTGGGGACAAACCTGCCTTGCAGGCTACACAGGATATCAGCAACGGGGCTCCCGCCACCTGACCCTCAGACTCCTTAGACATAACACTATGCCACTGGTTCTGAGTGTATATGTGCTGCTTTCTACTCTCAACCCACACACCTGTAGCAAGGGAAGGGGAGAGACAGTGACAGTATACAGGAATTACAGTTCTTTTACAGAAGAAACAGTATCCATAAACAATCACGTCATGCATAAATACTCTGCGAGCCATATGCATATAAGCCCTCACTACCATAATCAGCCTCAGCTTAGGTAGGATAGAGCCCTGTAAAAACCTAGACCAGCAGTAGGCAAGGTATACAGGGAGACTGCCCAGCGTCCCTCTTGTAGGAGCAGCGTTCAGAGAGCAACTGACATACACGCTGGCTGCCCTATATGGAGGCTGGGAGGAACAATCCACAATCAACTGTGCCAGAGGACTGAACTAGCGTGTGGATTGGGGGAGGGGCCGCCGGGGAAGCGTACCTCCCCTATGCTGCTTGGACCTGCCCGGTAAACTGACCTGGCCGCCGCCGCCACAAGCCCCGGCTGGTCAGGAACATCAAATCCTGGCGGTCTAGGCTAGTAGAACAAGCCGTATGCCTCCTGACTGCAGCGCGCCTCCGGCCAGTCTCACCGCCGGAGGCCGGACCGCCAAGTGGTCCCGGCGTCAGCGGCCGCCGTGACCAACTGCTTACCTGCCATCCCCTTGATCCGGATGCGGTCCAGGGCCAGAAAGCCCCTGCTGAATCCCCTGCGAAGGACCTGCCGAGGCTAGCGGTGCGGCGCCAGAGGAGGTAGCTGCAGGGCATGGCCGGTGCGCCTCCAATCAGGCGTGAGGCTGCTTCCAGGACAGCTCAGACCACCCGCTGAGAGAGAGAGTAAAACGCTCTCTTTTTTTTTTTTTTGTACTCGTCTGCAGGACTGCTCCAGCAGTCCCACTGTCTATTTGGTGAACACACCAAACAGGAAGAACTGGCTACCTGAGGCAGGAGGTGGGGTATATGAGGAGGAAACCCGGTGCATCCTGGGAGTAGAGAGCTCGTTTGTATTAACTGTTTGGTGACCGGGATTCATACCCCAACGTAATGGCTGTGGACCCCATGGACCCCGAAGAAGAAACTACATTGCTACCCTGAGTCTGAATGTGTGCAAGTTCTGCTGTGCTTCATCTGCGACTTGTGCTTAAAATTAAGGGCGGTATTCAATTAGTTTTGCGTACGCGATAAAAGTTTCGCCTGCCGGACTTTTCGCCTGCATCGCGCCTTTTAGCCGCGGAAACTTATCGTGCGCGGCCCCCCTATTCACCATATTCAATTACAAAAGAAGCGAAAACGCATCCCGGCGTATGTGAAACAGGCGAAAAGTGCTGACAGAATTGGGGAAACCAACCTGTCACCCCCAAAAAGATGCACTAACACTGGGGATCAATATAGAAGCGCCTGAATAGCCCTAATAAAGCTATTTGGGGTACTTAAGTTGTATCATTTGCTTCTAATTAGTGTATTCGCACAAGTGGTGAATAGCATTAAGCAGTTTTTTTGGGAGAAAATAAATAGTCCTGTCAAATTTGGGGTACTTGAAAATGGGTGCAAGCATATTTTAAAGTCGCTAAAGTGAAGTTTTAAAAAAAACGCGCCTGAAGCACCTGCAATCAAAAAAACACCTCACCCATACCTGCAGTCCCCCAATATCTCTATTTCGCTACATTTTATGTACTTTTTTGCCCACAAATTCAAACTACTTTTTAGAGGTGTTCCCCACTTTTTTTAAGGGATTTCTTGACACAGTTATCCTTTGGGCGGCTGGTCTAAGGGTGCAGAGTGGTTTTCCCACCTTTGCACCCTAAAATAAAAATTTATGCACTTCTTTTCTCCTGCTATTCACAGACCAATCTTTTCTGCGAATTACATTGCAATGACTTTGCATGTACGCGAAAAGCGGGTAGAATTGAATACAGAGATAAGTTTCCGCCACGCGAAAAGCAGAGATCGGCTTCTAATTGAATACGGCCCTTATTTGTATGAGGCACTTATTTATTTGCCCAGCGTCCCTAGTACACGGTTAAGCTAATTACCCGTGACTGCCAATTCAATTAACGGGGTTAATTTTGCGACTTTATTCCCCAGAGCTGCAAGAAAAAGGCACAATCGGGGGTTTAACGCGCAGAGAAACCCATCGACTATGCAGTTTATTTGGAATCAGTGGATTTCCGCGTATTAAACTAATTTGCAGCGCAGGGGGAAAAGGCTATTTAATTGAATAGCTTTTTCTCGTAGCTAATTGAATTCCCCCCCCTTTGAGTGGTGTTTTGCTGCGTCAGCAGCTAAACGTAAAATTTAAAGAAAAATATGGTACGCTACTCCTCTTGGAACGTCTCGCACCGTAAGACATATTGACACTGGGGGCCGTATTCAATTTGGAGCGAAAAGTCCATTTCATCGATTTCATGTATCCCCGTATTCAATTTCAGCATCTTTTCGCCAGCGCGATAACGCAATGCAATATGATAGGTGAAAAAGTTTCGCCTATGGATACCCGGTGGAAAAAAGGGCAATATCGGGGTTTTGGGGTGCAAAATTGCAGCAACTCCCCTAAACCCTACACTCCCCTTAATGCTAATTGCGTCAAAAAAAAAAAAAAAAAAAAGACACCCCCAAAAAAAGCAAAAAAGTTGGGGCACAGATTAAAAAAACTAGCGAAATAGCCTCTAGATGTATGGGGGGGAAGTTTTTTTTTTTTTTTTAAGATTGCAGGTACTTGCTGAAGGTGCGTTTTTTGGTGCACTTTAAAGCTTTATTTTAGCGATTTAGAACTATGCTTGCACCCATTTTCATGTACCCCAAATTTGATGGTACTTCTTAATTTGCCCCCAAAAAGTTGCAAAATGCTCTTCTTCACCACTTGCTCAAAGACGCAAAATAGCATCTATTGAGACCAATAAAAAACCCAAAATTCCTTCAGCAGGGCAATTCAGGGGTGTACCCATAGTGAACCCCCATGTCAGAGCATCTTTTGGGGGGTGTCAGGCTGATTTCCCCAAAAACGACAGGACTTCACTTGTTTGAGTTTCGCGCATCCCGTTTTCGACATTTGGAATTGAATACGGGGATACGAGCGACACTTTTTCACGGCGAAAAGCTGGCCAAACCCTTTTCTGATCATAGAGGGGCACCAAGATCATTCAGCCTGTGATATCAATTTAAAATAATTATGCAAAGCCCTAATTACATCCAAAGAACAAAGACCTCCCCTTCTGTAGACCTTCAACAAACCAGTCAGAAAAGTGAAATCCGGCAAGCTGATTTTGGAAGAAAACAAGGCTTGGTCCAAAAGATAGCCAGATCATCATGGAAAATGAGAAAGCAAGATCTACAAGACAGAGCTTCCAACCCTGAAACCCTCCTAGAAAATACAATAGAGAAAAAAGGAAAATAGTCTTCCAGGTAAGGAACTTCCAATTCCAATGACTATAATATCTCAAATGGAGCATGCTGTAAGGCATTCAACACCAGATTAAGATCCAACAGAGCTATAGAAGGTACATTTGAACCATTTTCCCAGACTTAAGTTAAGCCTGAATCACCCCACTAGACAAAACACTTTTCTCAAAGGATCATGGCTTCAACAGCCAAGCTGTTGTAGTGTGCCACAATGAACTCAGATGAAGAAAAGAACCTTGCCTTAACAAGTCTGGATTTGATGGTAAATGCCAAAATGGACCCTCCGCCATATCGACAATGTCCACACTGGGTGGTTATTCTGAAGCAAACAGGATGACTGTCCCATTTTACTTTCTGTAGTACCATTGGCACCATCCCCACTGGAACAAAACATCGCAAAATTCAGAGGGTCTCTCTCATGGCCAGAGGGCCATTGTGTCCACCTGAAGTTTGAGGTACGCCACCACCGTGATGCTGTCTGACTGGATTTTTACTACATTTCAGCACAAGAAATGACATCCATTTACTAAAGGTGTAGAACAACACCCTTAGCTCCAGCGTGTTGATCGAAAATCCGGAATCCTCCAAGCTCCAAAGACACTTAAAGTGAGCATGAAACCGAACATTCCCCAACCCTGAAGGCTGGCATCCACCATCACTGAGTAAAAAAAATAAAAATACAAACGCGCTGTCACGGCACCCTAAATGGTGACAGATATCCAATATACTATCTCTAGTACCAACAATTATCAAAAGGATATTGGTAACACTGGATAGAAACTATATTGAGTAAAAGAAAAACTGAAAACTAAAAAAAATCCATCATCACTAGCGTCTAACCCAAATTATTAAAGGGAGGTCCTCAGCTGAGGTTCTGTGCTCTCAACCACCAAATGAAACACTGAAGTACTCATGGGGACAGATTCCTGATTTGGCTGGACAGATTATGAGACTTATTTAAATTCAAAATTAATTTGACCTGGTATGCTCTTGTGCAACTGCACATACCAGACCACCTCGAAGATTGAGCTCATCATTCACAAAAGCTTCGGTAGGAGTAAATGTTGACTTATTGCAATTGAAAATTCTCCCATGGGATTTTTGGTCATGTACGGAAGTAAAAGATACGCTGTCTATTCCATGATCTTTGAGAACACTCATGGAGCAGCTGGCAGACTGCAATCAACTGGTAATACTGATTCTGTATAGCAAATAGAAGAAGGCTCCGATGTCCCTTCCATATGGGGATGTACAAGTATGCAGCCTTGATATCCATGGACACCATGAAATTGCCTTTTTCCATGCTGTAAATGACAGAACTCAGAGACTCCATCTTGGTTCTGTACATTAGGAGCTGATGTTTACAGACTTCAAGTTTGGAATGGGATGAAAATAATCAATTATTATCTGCACAAGCAGAGATTGGAGTAAAACCTGAACCTCTTTTGCTAGTCCTGAATGACAGCAAACACTGATTGACTTCCAACAGAGTTAGACACTTTGCATTGTCTCCGGGGAGACCGGTGGTGAAATAACATCTGGGAAAAGAGCCCATTAGATCTAGAACACAACCCCAGCTCACGATGCCTCTCACTCAAGCATCTGTTATGGAATCTCACCACTGATCTTGGAAGGGAAGCAGACGGCCTCCCACCACTGCTGCTCATGTAGGATAAAGCTGCTTTTCATGCAGACTGTTTCCAGGTGATAGGCCGCCTGTCTGCCTCTCTGCTGACAATCTTTATGTACGGAGGACTTACACCACAAAAACTTTAGGTCTGGAGGCAGTAACTGGCAAGAAGAACTCTTGCCCACTTATGGCCTGCTCAAAGCTCTTATCCAGCTCTGGACCAAATAAGATCATAACTGAGTAAGAAAATGATCCCATTCTCAGAACCTTAATAGGCACCACATCTACTCCAGTCATGAATGGGGTATAGGGAGGAGGAGCATGGACAAGTGATTGATTAAAAAAGGCTGAATACTCCTACACCCACTATTCCCCAACGTGACTCCAAGGTCCACCAATTGGAGGACTAGTAAAATATATCAGCAGCTAATGATAGGACTGAAGACTTTTGTACCACATAGCTGCAATATCTGAAGTGCAACAAGGTCTATAACAGTAATTTTATCAACACCCACACTTACCCTGATGTACAGAGGGGGTAATAGCCAAGAAAACACAGCTATCCATGCCCAGATATACTACAAATGCACCTTACCCAGGAAAGAATAACCCACGTAATCCTGCAATTCCCCTTAGCTGGAACACCCCTCCCCCTACTTTGGTCCTTATACCTGCAGTGATAGTTTCAACAGTTTTTCATAGTTCAAAGTATATGGGTATTAATGTGTCTAATAGTCATACAACACAGTTGGTAATGATTTTGGAATTTAATTATAAAGGGATTAATAAAGTTGTAACTGCACTTTTATTTTGATATATGTTGAAATATGGCTTAGGCACTATTGTATATACTATTAGTATGATTATTTTACTTTTCTAAAAACAGATGATTGGGATTTTTTTGCAATACCATCTCTTAATTTGAGAAACAGCCTGTAGCTAGTGAAAGCTAGAGCTGCTCAGCGTGATACTGAATGGGCATGCTGTCTCTTTCCCTGGCAAACTGAGGGGAAGGGAAAAAAAAAAAAAAAAACGAAAAGAGGCAGCGCGTAGGGATAGCAACAATAATCCAGTAAGAGAATAAACATCAATATAAAGGTATAACAAAGTTTAGTAACACATAGGAAAGAGAATATAAAACGCAGACACAGGATGGTGCAATCAAGGATGGATGAACGAGACTGAGCAATAAACTCTTATTTATAGTGAAGTACAACAGCACATCACTGCAGTTGGTGTGTAATAAACAATAATTTAATATTCCACATAGTTTTAGTTTTTGAATACCAATTAAAAAAAAAATACACTGTCATTATTGTGTTATATATGCTAAAATTATTGCTTTTTATATTCTAAATGTCCTAGCAAACACTACAATTATGTATTTCATTACGGCTACTTACTAGCTAGTTCCAAAACTATCATTCTTCCTATAGATCAAAAAGTACTGTAACTGCCACAGCGGGTCCCATTACCAGAACTGAATGCTGCTCTTTAGGACAGACTAGCTGCTGCTAGTACCTATCTGTGTATGCCCCTATCTTGAGCACTTATGTGAAATCCAGCTTATCTTGGCTGTCATTACACCCAAATAGCTGCTTAACCAGGTTTACATTAAAAATCAAGGGTGTAGCCCTGGCACCTCAGTGGCCTGAGGAAATCAGGGGGTGTAGCAGGTCTCATTTAAATGAAGAAATAAATTAGGAAAAGTCACACCCACTGCTGACTGTCTTATTTATATAGTCTTAAGAAAAACAGTAAAAAAGTAATCTTACCTCTGTTGGCAATGAACACACTGTGAAGAGGAAAAAAAATATATATAATGAGATAAGGATACAGATAAGCATGCCTCAAGTAAACATGGGTAAATGAAAGAGTCCAAGCAATGTGTTTCACACAAATGGATAGCTTTACTAAAGCCCCTATAAAGGAAAAGAAAAGCTATCATTTTATCAACTACATTCTACAAAATTATTGCTAAACTAAAATTTGATTGGCTGCCATGGGTAAAGCTGGGTACATACTAAACATCGTATAATACAATATATATCATTCCAACATGGATCAGAACGATATAAATTACACATCGTATAGTGTGTACGCCTGATGTGCCGATCACGTACGTTGAGCATCGCATTGCCCCATTGGCAGTACTGCACGACAGATGGGACGATGCAACGAATGACGCGGTGTGGTTACATACAGCATAGAACATCACACTGTGCTGTTATACGATGGAACGTGCTTTGGGTATGACACGCGCAATGTATCATTACATCGCATTGCACAGTCACTGGGATGCACCGTCGTATGTCATGTACCCAGCTTAACACCTTCACTTTTCATTTTTGTAAGTTTTAAGCTGGGTACACACTAGACCACAGGTTCTCAAACTCAGTCCTCAGGACCCCAAACAGTGCATGTTTCCAGGGGTTGGGTTTGAAATACCGGCAGTCGGGATGCCAGCTGTCAAAATGCCGACAGCGGCATCCCAATGCTCAATCAGACGATGCGGCTGACGACCCCATGCAGTGGGATGCGGCAGGGGCTGACATATCGGGCGGTGCGGGATCGTCTAATGTTAACCGGGGGGGGGCGCCCGTCGGATCGCTGGGTACACTCATCGTTTAGTGTGTACCCAGCCGTGGTAAATCTTCCCCAAGGTGTGATATTTACTAAAAAGCAAACAAGAATGCAGTTTGGAGGACGTTGCTGCCAGTAAGGCTGGATGCACACCTGGCCGACCCAGAGTTAAGCCGACTGATCGCCGCTTGGTAAGTCAATACACATTTACCAATCTGCCGCTTGATATGGCTGGGCTGACATCACAACTGAGCAGGCATTTCAATTTGCCCGCCCAATTGAGATGTCAGTGTTGGCTGATCCCTGCACCAAGTGTACGGGTGGTCGGCAAGTCACCCATACACACAGCCAGACATGGGCTATATATCTGCAAGATATCTTGGCATCAGCTGTGCTGCAGGGCCAATGTGATATGCCTGTGAACTACCCATTCACAGACAGTGCATTTGTACGTGTGTACAGAAGGTATATGTGATATGTCCATATGTCATGATTGGAGTTCTCAGAAAAGCATACATTCTGATGTTATTTATATTTCTTTATATGGTACCTTGTGTGCAGTGTGCAGTTTATGTGCTTTTCCTACGTATGCTCTATGTAGAGCAGTGAGGTATTGCTCACTCCATGATAATATGTCTCACCTCCCGAGTTGAGCTCCCAGATTTTCACAGTGCTCACGCCAAGGTCAGCCAGCTTCTTCTGTAGCTCAGATCTCTCTCCCAATCATTGAGACATATACCACACTGATAGCTTAAATTGGCTATTTTGTGATATATCTGATATCAGATATATCACAAAATAGCCAATTTAAGCTATCAGATAACTGCCCTGATAGTATGTCCCAAATATGACCATTTATAATAATATGATCAAACTGTTCAGATCATTATAGGGAATGTTAAATGTGATCAGGTCTGTGTGGGCTCTATATCTGGATCTCATTTAATGTGATCACTAGGTGTATTTTTTTCCAGTTATACATCTTATTTACTGTTGGCTTGAGGTTTGCTAGATTATGACTAAGGGGTCAAGCCTATTAGCCATGAGTTCCCTTGTGGCGCAAGTACTGTACCTCTGGACTCTATACAAAAATCTGTGGAGGGCAAGTTGCGGTGTCATTGCCGGCGTTTCTACGCCATTGCAACTCATCCCCTTCGCACCTAATAGGATTAACCCCTAAAAATGGCATTACAGGCTGTAGGTAATGATAGTAATTAAATTAGATGGTAATATGCCCTTTAGACAAAGTAGTAAGTGTTGCATTTTTCCAAAATATTTGTCTTTTAAGGTCTAAAACATGTACCGCTTATGGTCCCCCTAAGGCACCAGCTGCACAGAACAGTTTATACTATTGCAGTGCTGGTTATAAGTTGGCTCCTGATCGCTGCCTGCAGACCAAATTCCAAAACTGCTGGAAGAAGCAGCTGCAAAGCTGCTCAGTGATTGTGCTCCTGAAGTGACATCACCGTGCAGTTCAAGAGCACCTGATTCTAGTAGCAGAATTAAGGGGTTGGTGTATCAGGCAATGAAATGAATGGAAAGTAAGGGAACTGCCATCTTTTTAAATTTAACCTGACGTAGAAGTAATAATACAGAAGATTGACAAAATGCAATAGTAAAGCAGAGCAAAAGCAGTTTAAACAAAAAGTTGATATACAGAAATATAAGTAATACGGTTATTCTGGCTTTTCTTAAATAAAGGTGCATCACTGAAACTGAATATATTATGTACAATAAAATTGTCACATTCATATAACCAAACATTCAGAGAAAACCATTGTAATCCAAGAATGAAAATCATGGAGTTAGTCTCATCAGCATAAAGAAGACTGAGACATTTAGCTACCGCTGCAAACAGAACACTGGGGCATCTCTAAACTGATCTCATATTTGTCATGCTCCCTCAATGTAAGCCCAGTATTTCTGTCATCGCAGGTGGCTACCAGAGGAAAGAAACTGGAAATATGTACACACATTTTAATGCAACTTACAACGATGCACTAAACCATCGGGTTCCCAAACTCTGCCATTACAGTCCAGGTCTTAAAGTATATCCATGCTTGAGTCCAGATGGTTAAATCAAATTGACTGAGGTACTAATTAAGTCACCTGTGCTCAAGCATGGATATCCTTCAAACCTGGGCAGTAATGGTGGAGTTTGTGTACCTCTACACTAAACACACTAAAGTGCAGATTCAATTAGTCTCAGGACAAACTGCACAGCTCTGCCCTCAGCTACAGTACTTAGGGACATATGTATCAAAGCTTAATGTGAGATACAATTGTGAGATATATATATATCACCAACCAATCAGCTTCTAACTTAAATTTTACAGGCTGTGTTTAAGAAATGATAGTTTGGAGCTGATTGGTTGGTGATCTATATTTCACAATTTTATCTCACATCCAGCTTTGATACATATGCCCCTTAATCTGGGAGCGATGAGTTAACACGTTTTATTTGCAGGTTTACCGCACATGGAAATTAACCAATTGAATAACTCTGGGCGTTAAACGCTATAACTGCATGGTAAGTCCCACGGCTAATTGAATCTGCCCCTAAATATAAAAGAAAAAATAAATAAAAATTGGGGTGGAAAAGTACATAATTATGCTTATTTAACAATACTTGTAAATAATAATGAATGTTTTCCATATTAAAAAATACAGAGAACATAAATCAATGATCTCAGAATGAAATACAAAAAACAATAAAATGTTTTGATTCATTTGGTATGAGTTATTTGGTAACAAAAATACGTTAAAAGATTTGAATTGCTTACCTCCACAGTAAAGGACTTTCAATGGATAATCACCATCCAACTTGGGGATTCTAACTTCTGGTTTGCAATCTGGTATTGGCTCTAAAGTCTCAGTTGCTGTACTAGCCATCTCCGAGATCTAAAGTAATGAATTTAACATTTATGAACAGAACACACATACAATGAGGAAAATACCAATGAATGTATGTTTTCACATTGTTTTTATATTGGTAAAATTTTATATTTTTAACAAAAAGTTGACAATTTCTTTAAATCAGAAGAATTACAAATGAAGCTTCTCTGCCTATAGGAATGTCAACATTAAATCCAAAGGTCCGAAGTATCCCTCCCCATTAACTAGCGTTCTCCCATGTGCAGTCAAATGACCGTGCACTGCAAAGACAGGTCTGATACTGGATCCCTTCGCAAGAGAATTTGGATACATACTGTACTCCAATAATTTCTTATGCTGGGCATACACTGCCAGATAAAATGTCTGTCAGACCGACAGACATTTTATCTGGCCGGCTGCCAGCCGCAGATGTCCGCGGCATACACTGTGAGAGAAATCTCAGTGTATAGCCCGACATCTGTGCTCCGCCCCCGGGGGAGGAGACATTTCCCTATGCCTTCCGTAGGAAGGAACACAGGAAATGTCTGTCTGTTGGCTGCGCTGGGCATACACTGCTCGATGCGGCCGACAGTTTACCGGGTAATATCGCATCGGACGGGCATGCTGGACAATCCAGCATGCCCGACCGAGCAATATTTAACCCTTGGTCGCCCCCCCACGCTACAATTATCGCGGTGATCCACTGATATCGGGCGGATCGTCCCGATAATTGTAGCGTGTATGGCCAGCATTATTGACGCAATAAGAAATTATACTTATCAAGTGAAAAAAACGCAGCCAATGATATATGAGAATGAAATTGGTAGTCTTGCAATAAGATACACAACAGAACGGTTTCATTCAATGGTGATCAGTACTATGGTGGCAGAGTGTCCAGTAACCTAGGGGTCTATGTACTAAGCAGTGATAAGAGAGAGTGAAAAGTGATAAGTCTGTGATAAGGTGCCAGCCAATCAGATCCCAACTGTCATCTCACAGGCTGTTTGAAAAATGACAGTTGGGAGCTGATTGGCTGGCATCTTATCACTGACTATCACTCTGTCTCCTAACACTGCTTAGTACATAAACCCCTAAGTCCGTTTTGTTCTTTGCTAGCCGAATTGGCAGGGGAAGTAGTACAGTAGGAGAGCCACACCGTGCCCAAGCATGTCATCCTGACAGCAGCATTGTACTGGGGAATGAGTGTGTGACAGCAGACCTAATAAGAGTCCTGAAGAGTGGAACACCCGGAGTGGGCATATTATCCAGTCTCGTCTGCTGCGGGGGGTAATGTCTGATCTGTAGGAGTCGTATGCTGCTAGTGCCACAGGTACCCTCCAGCCCCCCCATCCCCAACACGGAGCTCCTCTCACACAGCTTCCGCCCTCCATTACCCAGGCAGCCGGGCGCCACTGTGCTCTCAGCCGCTGGTATCCCGGTCACATGCAGAATACAGCTCCGTCCCCAACGCGTGGAAATCGCCAAACGCTGCTTCACCCTGCAGCTGCGCTATCAGGACTTCCGTCGCCTCATAGGAGCTGTCTTCGGGCTGTGATTCTATTTCCGACATGTCACAGAGGCCATTTTGCTACACCCATTTGTATGAAAGGAAATCAGATCTATGTTTTTCAGTGTCATTAGAGGTCTGGGATTTGTTTTGCACTTGCATGACCCTTTTAGCACTCCATAAAGGGGTTATAAGCTCCGTACTGTATGTTACTTATGTCATCTATAGATGGCGTTAGCAGCATGGTCCCCATTGTAGGCAATGGGACCCAGCAAAAGCTTTTCCACCTTCAGGGAAGATTTCCAGGCTTTGCTAAGTCCCCGCCAAACCAAACTGTAATGCCCATCAGACCTCTTACATGCTCCTTATGTTGATCAAATCCTTAAACGCATACCCTCCAACATGACCCAATCCATCAGGTACACAATGCTATGCTCCTGGACATCCCTCTCAATTTAATGATTGCAGCCGCCTGTGTTGAGCCTGGTAATAAATGACAGGTGTTTCAACACAGGTGGCTGCAATCATAAATTAAGAGGGAAGTCCAGGAGCAGAGCATTTTATATCTAATAGAATGGGCCATGTGGGAGGGTCTGTTACATGTCTCTTGTGTGTTCATGAGACCCCCGAATGCCTCTTACATGTCAATTAGACCACCCACGCCTGCCACCAGACTCACCTCACATGTGTTTATATGCCATCTGCCTACCCTCCAACATGCCCCCTTGCACCCGGTACAAAATGCTCTGCTCCTGGAATTCCCACCTAATTAATGATTGCCGACACCTGTGTTGAACTAGTTTAATGGATGAGACAGGTGTTTCAGCACAAGTGGCTGCAATCATCAATTAAGAAAGAAGTCCAGGAGCAGAGCATTTTGTACCAGATGGAAGGGGTCATGTTGGAGGGTCTGGATCTGGCATCCCAACATACCCCTAAGGCTGTAACGTGCGGTGAGGTATTTGGCTGGGGAGCCAGATTTACGGATACATAAATGAACCCGAGGGTTCATGTGGGCATTATACAAAGGTGCAGCAGTATATAGTGCTGGAAATTTTGTGTGTTTTGATCAGAAATATGTGGAAAAGGTAGGGGAGGCAGTGCCTCACCTGCCATACACTTCTCCAGAGTTTTGACTATAAAATTGATTACAATAATACAAAGAATATATTTATAATATTTTCTTTACATTTTTATTATAATTTTTTCAGTCAAAACATTTGGAGTATACCTAAGTATGGCAGCAAAGGCTCTGCCTCAACTCACCGCATATCACTACCCCAACGTGCTACCAGGCATCCCCACATGCCGGGAACTCTCCTCCACATGCAGTCAGCCCCACCCACACATGCCATCATACCTTCCTTAGATGTCCTTTATATGCCATTACACCTCCCCACATGCGTTTACATGCCATCAGATATCCCCACATGCCCCTTACATGACATCATACTTCCTCAACATGCCATCAGACCCCCTCCATATGTAATCAGACCTGACACAGTCCACCAGATCACTCACACATACCATCATACTGCCAACATACTATCAGACCTTCCCCTCCACATACTATTAGAATGCCTCTAGTCTACATGCCATTAGGTGACAATCTTCAGCAAGCCACCTCTTATGAGTTCACTCCCATGAGGCTGCTAATCCACCATTCAGAGATCAGCTCATGATCATCTGACCCCTGCGCTGATGACTCAGCAGTGTGAGAGCTAAAAAGACCTCCCCCATGCAGCTCTCAGAAACAATGCGTAGCCCTGGTGCCTACATTAGTTAATGCAGTGCTGATGCTCCCCAGTACTGATGACACCCTCCCCCTTTCCCCCAAACACATGTTGGACGTAGCTGGCATATTCCCAGTGTGTGTAATTGATTATATGAACCCTTACACAGAGCCTACACTGGAATTCTATATGTCCCCTAGTTTCACTACTGATAGGAAATATTATACCATATAAGTATCAATGTAGATAACCCCCAGGGCAGGCACACTCATGTTTTTGGGGCCCCCTATCGCCTCCCAGTAGGTATTTGCAGATCAGCCTCTTCCCCAACTCTGGGCCTGATTCAGAGCCGCTCGTAAGCGGCCGCTCGTTCGCTCCGAGCGATGTTCGCACAACTGCGCATGCGTATGGGTTGTAATACGCATGCGCGAACCAGTCATTGCGGTCGGAAATTGAGTGCTCGCAAAATAGCGAATGCCTGCTAATTTGAGTGACAGAATGAGGCGTTTGTGGGTGGTAACGGGGGAAGGTGCTTGAAAATGGGGAGTGGAGATCCGAACGCAGGCATGCCAAAAGGTCAAAACGGGCGTTTTAAGGGTGTGCATAATTAACAAAGCAGCGTCATCGACCACGTCACTTGGTTGTTTCTTAGCTTGAACTGTTCGCATGATTGCGGTAGGAAAATCCAACCACAAGCACTGCGAGCAGTTCAGATGCCTTTCGATGTACTCGATTAATCAAATAAATAGCGGAGATGACGTAGGA
Source organism: Taudactylus pleione (assembly GCA_031769625.1). Lineage (NCBI taxonomy): Eukaryota > Metazoa > Chordata > Amphibia > Anura > Myobatrachidae > Taudactylus > Taudactylus pleione. The sequence continues at coordinate 16,688,450 of JAUIMM010000281.1, read as the reverse complement.
TGCGAGCGGCCAGGGGGCGTCTTTACAAAATAGCGAGCGCATATTTCGTTCGCTCGCTCAGACATAGAGGCGTCAACAGACCGCAAAGAGCGAGCGCTCAATTTAAATAGCCGGACCCTTTTTCTAAACGAGCGATCGCAAATAGCGTCCGGCTCTGAATCAGGCCCTCTGTCTCCCAGCCTTATTCCCCCATGTTTCTCCAGTACATCCTCATCTGTGTTGCACCAACCTCAACCCTTGTCTCTCCAGCCTCATCCTCGCCTGTCTCGCTCCAGCACCATCCCTGTGTCTCCAGCCTCACATCCCCCCTGTGTCCCTCCCGCCTCATTCCCCTGTGTCTCAACATCTCCTGCCATTCACTTCTCTCCCCTGTGTCTTTCAGGAGTCTATGTACTAAGATTCAGATTCAGAGCCGCTCGTAAGCGGCCGCTCGTTCGTTCCGAGCAATGTTTGCACAACTGCGCATGCGTACGGATCGTAATATGCATGCGCGAACCAGTCAGTGCGGCCGAAAATCGTTTGTTCGCTAAATAGCGAATGCCTGCTATTTTGAGTGACAGGAGGAGGCGTATGTGGGTGGTAACAGGGGAAGGTGCTTGAAAACGGGGTGTGGAGATCCGAACGCAGGCGTGCTTAAAGGTCAAAACGGGCGTTTTATGGGTGTGCATAATTAATACAGCAGCGTCATTGACCACGTCACTGGGTTATTTTATAGTCAGAACTGCTTGCAAGATTGCGGTAGGAAAAACCAACCACAAGAATAGCGAGCAGTTCATACGCTGGTCGATGTATTCCATTAATCTAATAAATAGCAGACATGACGTAGGATGCGAGCGGCCAGAGGGTATAGTTTTCCAAAAAACGACCGCATGTTTGGTTCGCTTGTTCAGACCTAGAGGCGCGAACAGACCGCAAAGAGCGAACGGTTCATTTGAATAGCCACCCCCTTTTTTCTGAACGAGCGAGCGCAAATAGCGTCCGACTCTGAATGAGGTCTTAAGCCTTGGAGAGAGATAAAGTGGATGGGGATGTACCAACCAATCAGCTCCTGTCACTTTACAAGCTGCGTTTGAAAAATGACAGGAGTTGATTGGTTAGTATTAGTACCTTATCTCCATCCACTTTATCTCTCTCCAAAGCTTAGTACAATGACCCTTCAGTATCATCTCCACACCCGTGTCTCTCAGCTTCATTCCCCACCCCTCTCTCAGCATTATTTCCACCCACCTGTGTATCTTATCTTCATCTCCCCACATTTTTTTGGGAATGTGTAATCCCACTGGGTTTGAGTTCAGTCCTGACATCCTGTTAGAATCTGAGGCGTATTCAGATATTGAACAAGCCTTTGAGGAAGACTTGTTAATAGTTGTTGGACCTGATAAGGCACATTCACCCACTGTGTGTCTCTCAGCCTCATCCCCACCACCCTGCGTCTCTCAGCTTCATCCCCCCCACCCTGTGTCTCTCAAGCTCATCCGCTCCACTGTGTCTCTGTGACTCATTCCTTCCCCTGTGTCTTTCAGCCTGATTCCCACCACTATGTCTCCAAGCATCATTCCCCAACCTGTCCCTCATCCTCACCCCAGCCCCTGTGTCTCTCAACCTCACCCCAGTCCATGTGTCTCTTAACCTCACCTCCAGCCCCTGTATCTCCCAGCCTCTCCCCATGCCCTGTGTCTCTCAGCCTCACCCCAGCTCCTGTGTCTCTCAGCCCCATCCCCTGTGTCTTCATCTCCACCCCTGCTGCCACTTCATCTCTAGCCCCCCAAACATTGCTCGACTCGTGTCTCTCCAGCCCAGTCAACACTTACCTTCTGCCTGCTCTTCCTCTTACCTGGCTCCTTTCTTATCCAGCGACGCAAAACGTCATGACGTAACACACACTGCATCGGTGCTGCCGGCTTCCCTATCTCTGACTGTGGCTACAGTATGTCCTGCTGAATACAGTAGAGGCAAGGGGGACAAATGAACTAGGCTCCCAAGATTCCCTTGTGCCATCCTGTCATCGGGCCTGGCAACACTCAAATAAAACTCAAGCAATTTGCTGTCTTGAAAACAACACATTAGAAAGGGCTTGGAAATCTGTATAAAAGGAAGTAAGAAGTGCCTAATAGTGTAGAATTTGTTTGCTAAATACCTTGCTAAGTATGTGATAAAGTGCTGTAGTGCCAATATTCGTACCAAAGAGCAAATGTATTTGTGGCTTATCTAAAATTTAGTGAATGGTATTTAACTTCACTTTCATTAACATTTTTGCAATAGAGCAAAAACAAGAAGATTTTTGGGGCACATTTTATGTGACAAATAATAAACAAATCTATACAAAAATATCATAAAACTTGACGTTTAATAGACATAACCCCCTAAAAATTACTTTATGGTTCAAAGGAATCGGTATCATATGACGGCGGCTGAGATCTCAACAGTGGAAGTCTGCATGGTGCAGAATCCTGACAGCGGTAACTAAGTAGAACAATGACAATTTTGTTAAAATCAATAAAACATTTTTTCACTATGACGACTGATAAATCCACTTACAGGAAATTATTTACTACTTGACCTCTAAGGTCTTTCACTTTACATTTCTTATAACCCATATGGCAGAAGCACATGAATAAGAAGGGATACTGTTTTATGCTTTGCAAAATATTATATATCTACTGTATTCTTCAAAGAAAGAATAATGCTATAATTATTCTTTCTCTTGCAAAGTCATATTGAAATATGTTTAAAATATAGAAATATTACAAAATAACAAAAAAATACAAAACAACACAATATAGGTTTTACATGCGGGACAGTCTGTGCTCCATCTTTATAAATAGACACTACCGGCAAGACCACAATCTCATTTCTGATCCGCTGGCCAGAATCCTGCCTGAGGCCGTGATTCATCTCATGGCTCATGTCATCAGCAGCCCCAATCTGACATCTGAACTGGAAAGTGATCCGCTGGTTGGACTACCTGAGGCTCTCAGGCAAGGGTGACCAAACTATGGCCCACGGGCCAAATGTGGCCCTCTATTTGCTCCAATGTGGCTGAACCACAGTTTGGAGTCTTTTAGTCATCAAAACACCCCTGCACCTCTGTGAAAGACAGGCTGTGGAAGCAGCAGTCTGCCAAGGTATCCTTCCCCTCTAGGTTTTCCCCCAGCCCCAGGTCACCCACCTACCTGCAGAGTCAGACACAGGGCGGGTAAGGACCGGAGGCTACTTCTGAGGAAAATAGGGTCCATGAGGAGTTTAGGGATGTAGTGATTTTAGGGATTGGGGCTATTATCTGAAGGAGGACACGCACTGGGGATTGTATATTAGGAAGAATCCTGGAGGTTGGGGAGCATAATTTCAAGGAAAAAAAAGTTTGTACCTCCCTGATCTAATGTCACTAGACACTGCACCTCCACCAGAGAACAAAACTCTATGGCTCAACTGATCTGACCTACATCCACCTATGCTAAGATCAGTAACACATGTGGACTGTCAGTGCTCCAGCATTTCAGCCTGAGGTATACTCTTCAATGCACCCCTATTTCTTGTTATCACTGTCATGCACTGCATCCTGTCATCACTAATATGCAACCTGAAGTTCCAGATATCAATCCAGGGGAACTGTATCTCCCCCCTCTATGCTTTTTACTGTTCTTTAGCCCCTGCTCAGTCCTGTCATCACTGTTCATCACCCCCCAGTCCTGTGATGACTCTGATGACAGGAGATAGGAGTGCATTAGAGAGTAATCCTCATGCTGAAATGCTGTAGCAACCTCAATCTGACGCTGAACTCCATGGAGCTGCAGAAAGTACAGTATTGCGTCTTGGACTATGAGAGAATGTAAACCCATATTCAGTGTTCTGCACCCCCATATTCTATCTTTGCTGCCCTGCACCACTACCTTGCCATGCATCATCTCATTACTGCCTTGTATACCCATTTCCTGTCATGTCTGCCCTGCCAGCCCAAATGCTCTTATGTCTCTGGTCTGCACGCTCTCTTGTCATCACTGCCCTGCACCTCAAAATTCAGTTTGAAGTATCTCTTTGGAGCAGTAAGTGGGATATAAGAGGGAAGCAAAATGTTTGGTGCATGAATGTCCATTAAGGTATATTTGGTATCATATATTTGAATATCTAAGAGATTACGATAGATGTATGTTGTGCTGCTTTAATATGAGGGGCAGGAAGTTGCATTATTATCTTTTCTCTGTGATTTTTGCTGCTCTGCAGCGCCAGCCCTTAAGAGCATAAGAAGCGGAGTCTTGGCTGGGAGGGGAGGGAATAGAGACATTCTCACTGCAGACCACAGGTGGCATTGTGTGAAGGACTGTTCACCACAGCAGCAGTGGCGTAACTGATGATGTCAGCAATGCTGCTGATGACCTTGGGGCCAAATTGAGAAAGTTTCCTACAGGTCCGTGGGTGTCGGCCATTTTTGCTGCAGTAAAAAGAGATGGTTCAGTATGTATCTGCATTGACTCTGTGAATCTGAACAAAGCTCTGATGAGACTGCTTCACCCCCTCAGAACTGTGGAGCAAGTAATAGCTGATATGCCAAATGCAAAGATAATTACCACTCTGGATGCGAAATGTGGATTCTGGCAGATTACATTGGATAAGGAATCCCTTACATTATGAATCATGCCACAAATGTTGATAAAATAAGGTAACTTTACGTGATGCCAAAGCCCTAGCCAGCGGCTCATATAGCTGGCTCGCCTTCTCCTGTGGCAGATGACACACCCCCTCCCAAGGTATCGATCCCGATCCCCAAACAGATATAAGCGTCGAAGGTATTATCATGGGCGATTGGTATGCCGAACTCCGCGAACAACAAAAGGACCCTCGTTAAACAAGTGTTTTAATTTGACTCATCAAAGTTGGGGTGTGATGCAGAATAAAATACCTTTTACAAAAACAATTAAAGGGACAGCTACTGTGATACATGCTGGTAGTTGTAGTCTCATGCCTGTAGTGTCAAGTAAAGTGGTTTGCTGTCTTAAGAATATTTTTGAAAGCAAAGTGTGATACAGTAAATCAAGAAAAGCTGTTCCTGTTTATACTGTGTGTAGATAAATATGGGGAATAAAAAGAAGCATGCTACTAGAAGAGGCAGGTTGTCTGCTAGTGTCCAGCCTGCAGTCTGGTAATAAAACAAATATGTTGCAAGGAGATGATTTAAAGTTTTTTTTTTAACCCTTCTGTGATGATTGAGTATAATCATTTCCAAGATGCTATGTTGCAAAGTGATGTTCCAGAGAACAGCAGAGTACAACTAACAATGTGTGTGGTCAGTGTTAGGTTCTGAATTTGTTGTGGACCCAGGGTGGTGATAGAAGCAGACACAGGAGCAGACTTAAATGAAAAAGTGGGGTTTTTAATAAGGGACTGAGAAGACATGGGAGTAGCAAACAAAAGTCCAGGAATAGCACTAAAGTGCACTTGATAACAGCTCTGAACTCCCTTAAATCCCCAGTGCTCAGCCATGACTGGTCGGAGAGGAGCATGTGACACACCAGGATAGGGCAACTAGGTCACATGTCCGGAGGCAAGATGGAGGCGCCCATGCCAGAACGGAACGGAAGCACCACCAGGCCTAACCAGACCAGAGTGACAGTATGCCCCCACAGAACCACGCACAGCCAATGCTCTTCGCCAGGCACCCCCGCCACTGCCAGACGCCCCTCGCCATAGCGTCCTCACAGGTATTACCCGTCGACTACCATGCCGAGAGACCCTGGTCGTGACAGTACCACCCCCTTTATGGGTGGCCTCAGGACACCTTCTAGGCTTTTCAGGATGAGCCAAGTGGACTTTGTTGACAGGACTGGAAACGTGGATATCCTCAGCTTTGACCGACAGAAACAGGAACTAGAAACTGAAAACCCCTCCTGGGGTACGAGACCTGAGGCCCCTTCCAGGGGTGCTAGATCTGAAATCCCCTCCTGGGGAACAAAACTTGAAACATCCTCTCGAGGTATGGGGCTGAAAACCCCATCCTGGGGCTGGACACTCAGAAATCCCTTAAGGGGCTGAGGGTCTGGAGACCTCCTTTGATGTTGAGACCTTAGAGACATCCTCTGGGGTTGAGGCTTTGGAGGCACCCCTCCTGGGGCTACAAAGGACTTCCCAACAGGTGGTTGTAGTTGTATAGCTGTCAAAACTTTTGCCCCAAGCATGGGTGTATTCCGTAGTGTTTCTAGACCACTATCAGGGGATGATGACCGTGACAAGGCGTCGGTCTTCAGAAGGCAAGATACTTGACATTCCACACTCCATGACTGGACCTGCATAGTGTTCCAATCAATTCTGGGGTTGTGCTTACACAGCCACGGGTATCCGAGTATAACTTCATGGGAAGTCTTGGGTATAATGAAAAAACTGATATGTTCAACATGGAGACTTCCAACACGAACTAAAACAGGTTGAGTTCTCTTAGACACAGTTCCATTACAAAGAGATTTACCATCAATAGAGGTCCAGGAGACAGAATGATCCAAGGTGCTGCAGGGAATTTGTAATTTATCTGCCAACCGAGACGACATGATATTCCCCGCTGCCCCGGAGTACAAAAGGGCAGACACAAACACAGGGCTAGAATTAATGTCTAAGGCTATGGACAACACAGAGTCAATACGTTTAGAGGACGGAAGAATTGTTACTAGCTGAGTGCACCCAGAACTAGCTAGAAACGGGACGCTCCCCGGCTTGCGGGTACAGGAAGCCACCAGGTGACCCGAATCTCCACAGTATAGACAAAGGTTCTCTTTAAAGCGTCTCTGTCATTCTTCGTTAGAGAGACGGGTATGATTTACCTGCATGGGTTCTTCCTAGGAAAGGGAGGAAGTGGGACGGGTAGGGGAAGGGAAACGCTTAGCTCTGTGTTTTTCATCTTGGCGCTCTCTAAAGCGTATATCAACTTTATTACAAAGGGAAATGAGATCACTAAGACTAGAGGGTAATTCACGAGTCACTAGATCATCCTTTAAACGAGCTGATAGACCTTGCAAAAAGGCCAATGTCAAGGCTTCTTCGTTCCACTTGAGTTCAGATGCCAAAGTCTGAAACTGAATGACGTACTGGCTGACAGGACGGGTCCCTTGTTTTAACTTCATAATACTGGAGGAAGCAGAGGAAGTTCTTCCAGGCTCGTCGAAAATCCTCCTGAATGTTGCTAGGAACTCTGGGTAATTGTCCAGAAGCGGATCTGAACGCTCCCAGAGCGGAGAAACCCATTCTAGGGCGGAGCCGGATAACAAGGACACAATGTAAGCCACTTTGGTTCTAGGAGCAGGAAAATTAGAGGGTTGCAAAGTAAAGTGCACATCGCACTGATTGAGAAATCCACGACACAGTTTTGGAGTACCATCAAACTTATCAGGTGTAGGAAGATGCAAACGAGGAGTAGATCCAGAGGAAGAAATCACAGGAATGGGGACAGGAGTAGCTGCAAGCACACTAGGAGCCGTTGAAGTACCTTGTACAGTATCCAGGCGGCGTGCAATGTCTTGCACAAACTGTGCCATCTGTCGCTGTATAGTCTCCAGGCCTTCCAAACGGCCAGCAATACTTCGGAAAAAATCCGCTCCAGACTCCTGATCCATGGCCGGATCCATGGGGCCAGTGCAAACTGTTAGGTTCTGAATTTGTTGTGGACCCGCGGTGGTGATAGAAGCAGACACAGGAGCAGACTTAAATGAAAAAGTGGGGTTTTTAATAAGGGACTGAGAAGACATGGGAGTGGCAAACAAAAGTCCAGGTATAGCACTAAAGTGCACTTGATAACTGTTGTGAGGGTTAGTGAACAAATGTACAGGTAGTGACAGGCAGAACAGTCCAGTATAGGTATGGTCAGCTAAAACAGAATGCAGGCTTGATGAGCTGTAAGTGAATGCAGGTTTTTTGAGCTGTAGCTGATGCAGACAGAGGTAGTGAAGTCCAGCTGGGAATGAAATGAAACAAGGTGCAGGGAAACAGCAGGTTCAGGCACTCAGGCAGGTAGAAAGGTATATGGAGGAGGTAGGGGAATCCAGCAGGGTTTGGAGCAGGTTAGGAAAAGCAGGTTTAGGCAATGAATCCAATAGACAGGTTTAAGCACAGGAACACTCTCTCTCAGCTCTCGCAGAGAAACACGTTGTACTGGCAATGCAAGGGAGCTCTGAACTCCCTTAAATCCCCAGTGCTCAGCCGTGACTGGTCGGAGAGGAGCATGTGACACACCAGGATAGGGCAACTAGGTCACATGTCCGGAGGCAAGATGGCGGCACCCATGCCAGAACGGAACGGAAGCACCACCAGGCCTAACCAGACCAGAGTGACAGTATGCCCCCACAGAACCATGCACAGCCAATGCTCTTCGCCAGGCACCCCCGCCACTGCCAGACGCCCCTCGCCATAGCGTCCTCACAGGTATTACCCGTCGACTACCATGCTGAGAGACCCTGGTCGTGACAGTCAGTGTATGGTGATGGGTCTACGAGTAGAGGACTATGGGCCTGATTCACTACCGATCGCAACTGCGATCAATCACGCAAATGGCCGATTGTTGCGTTCTGCGCATGCGTATGCATCGCAGTGCGTGTGTGCGAACGGCCACTGCACGTGGGACGCAGTGACTATGCAGACCCACCGCAGAGTGATTGACAGGAAGTGCTATTTGTGGGAGGTGATGGGGGGGTGGTCGGCGAAACGTAGGCGTGCCATTGTGTTCGAACGCCGTTACAGGGGCGTGCACAAATTATCCACTGTGATGCCATACGCAGCTTGAGTACTCACAGCGTGCAAGGTTAACAATTCCTGAGTAAGGTCACAGCTTGCGCAAGTGTGCGTGAGGCTGCGATGGTACAAAATGTTACCGATGGTTTCACAGTCTCGCTAAACATTACGGATGTGTGTAAGGTAAGGTGAGCATCCCTATGTAGTGCTGCGAGGGCATAGCGATCACAGTGGATTAGCATATCATCGCAGCCAGACTGCGTGCGTAATCGCAGCAGAGATCGCAGTTGCGATCCATAGTGAATCAGGCCCTATGTCAGCATGAAAGAATTTGACCATATGAACATTTTTGCATGAAAGACTTCTGTATTATTATGAGCAGATAGATGACTTAAATAAAAAGTCTGCTGAAAAGAAACTGTTGCAAGAGCAAATTGTTCAAAAGTGAATTATCCTCTTTACAAATATAATCTATACAAGAGGAAGAAAAGAGAGCATTTGGTATTAAGGGGTATATTTACTAAAGTTCGATTTTTTAGTCAATTTTCATGTCGAATTAAATCAACTGAAATTGACTCAAAATCGACTGTCTAATCTAATGTACTGCCAAAATCTAATTTATTAATATTCGATTATGAAATTGATTTCAAACTCAAATGCGATGTGAGTCAGATTTAGCTGGTGTAAATGCATTTGGTGTTGAAATTTCTATTTAAAACCGATTGCAAATACACCCTAAAAATCAGCTTTAAACACATGTAAAAAAGAAGCATGTATCTTCACTATGTCTGTGCATGTTTCTTAGGCTTAAAAAAGCCTAAAGAGTTAAAAATAAAATCGGTGTGGGGTCCCTCACTAATTGCATAACAGACGGAAAAATTGGGGAAAAAAATTATTTCCATTAGCCAACAGGCTGAACCAGCCAGGGTGGTAATGCCACAGCAGGAGGACACAGTATGGGGTCCTCCTACCAAAGCATTAACCAGCCCAGGGCTGACAATCCTCGGAAAGTGAGAATCCCCCCCACAAAAAAGATGTCCCCTCCCCCCCTGCTGAGCATTAACCAGCCCTGGATGCAGGGGTAATGAATTAAATGAAGTAGTAATATTGTTCTTCACAGTTGAACTACATGTACCAGCCAGTCTGCCCTATGGCACTTGTAGAACTACAAGTGCCAGCAGCCCATGGCACCTGCATTTCCACTCTGAAACACACACACCGAATATTGTAATTCTTTATTACACATTAATTCACTCACCTGCACTCGCACTACAAATTATCTACTCCATGAAGGAGGTCGGTCCTTTTCTCCAAGTAGAAGTCTTATGTCTTTGTAAAAAAAAAGAAGATACAATACCCCACTGACATGCAATGGGCAGTGCCCGCTGCCACCCAAAATGAATTTAGGTAATTCGCAGTCAGATTCATTCACTATAATTGTGAAGCTGTTTCCATGGCAGCAGCCTCTCTCAGGCAAACAGCGGCCACTGCCATCACCGAATCAGTGGCCGCTGCCATGGAAACCGGCCATTTATTGGCTGAGAGCGGCCGCTGCCATTGTTGAATTGCACAAAAAGTGTGTACTACTTCCGGAAAAAGTGGAAGTGTTAAAAGAATGTATATAGGGATATCAGAGAGACGCAGCGTGTATACAAGGGAAAGTGGTGGATTTAGCTTTGCTGTTGAAAGATAAGGACTCTTTAATTGTGTCCACACAAGCAAAATGAGCGGTTTTTGGTTCTAAATGGACAAAACTTAGATTTTTATAGATCCTCCTGTTGCATGCTCATTACCTATTGTTTGTGTTGTTTCAGAAACTTCAGCTTATATCCTCTTTGTGAAAATGTATTTATAACTTTATCCAATTCTTAATTTGTCCGTGAAATATACTAGTGATCCCAGCCACTCGCATTATTTGCAACTTCGGCAAGCCATGTTTAAAAGCTCAAGGGTGATGGCTGGATGCTGCTAGGAGGGTGTTTCTGTCTGTTTCTTTCATAAATATACTGGTTTGTAGGGTTCCATTGTTAATTGTGACATGTATGTCCAAGTAATTCAACTCAACAAACTTGATAGGTGAATCAGTGTCATTGATATTATTCATCAATTGTATAAAGGCATTCTCTCCACCCATCCAGACCATGAATAGGTAATCTATAAACCTAGTGAAGAGTAATATATGCTTCATAATTTCAAGATCACTGAAGAACATATTGCACTCTAGTTGAAACATAATTACAATGACATATGATGGGGCCAAATCGTACGGAATGGGTAATGCCGGCTGTTGGGATGCCTTCTGTCAGAATACTAACAGCGGCATCCCGACAGGGGTCAGGTAAGTATACTTACCTTCCCCCCCGAACACTAACCCTCCCTTTTTGTAGCCTAACCCTAACCCTCACCACCCAGCACCCTAACCCTCCCCGTTAGTGCCTAAACCTTACCTTCCCCCCTTCGTGCCTAAATCTAATGCTCCTCCCTTAGTGATTAACCCTAACTTCCCTCCAGTGGTGCCTAACCCTCCCCCCTAGAGGTGCCTAACCCTAACCTCTCCCCCAAAAACCTAACCCTAACCCCGCTACGCTCCTTAAACCTAACCCCCCCCCCCCGCGTCTAATGCAAAGGACGCCCTGGACTTACCCCGTTTGGGCTGGCGTCCTTCGGCATTCCGGCTTCGGGATAATAATAGGCGTCGGTATTTCGACGACTATCTTAAGTCCCTTGTCGGGATTCCATTGTCGGCGTTGAGACCAGCGGCATCACGGCCGCAGGTCTCATAACTACATCCCAAATTGGACACAGTCGCACAACAAGCCTTTTGTAAATAAAAGGCTCTATCATAAAGGAAATAGTTCCTAGAAAGTATCAACTCCTGATAAACAATAATAGATCCAGTTCCTGCATACAGTATTTTATGCAGTCAGGAACCTACTCATAGCTTCTAGGCCTGCTTCATTTGTTATAGATGTGTAAAGACTGCAGACATCCTTTACACATATTAGTGTACCTTCTGGTACCTGATCAATGTTTATCAATAGAAGTAAGAAGGTGGCAGTATCCCAAAGGAATGTGGGTTGTTTTGTCACATATGGTTGCAAGCTGGTATCCAGAAATTGGGAAACGTGTTGGAATAAGGAGCCCCTGGCAGATATTATAGGTCTGCCAGGGGAAATCTGTAGGTTTTCATGAATTTTCTGTACTGTGTATAAAATAGATGTCTCAGGAAAATTTTGTGTTAGTGCCCTCCATGCTTTATCTGTGATTAATACACTATCATTGGCTATTTGTAGTACTTCATCCAGCTCCTTTTTAATGGCAATTGTGGGGTCACTGTTCAGGTTGGTAAGTCGTATCATCACTTAATTGTCTTTTAATATCTTGTTTATACTTAGGTTTTGGATGACTATGGCACCCTCCATATCCGCAGGGTGGATTATTAAATCTTGGTAGCTACTAAGGTATTTTTAAACCTATTTTTTCTGCCTTTGTTAAATTATGGTAGTTTTTATTGGGGGGGGCCTTGCTTATTTAGTCACTGAATCATCCAACAACCTAGTGAATGTTTTCAATGATGGATTTGATGACTGCGGATCAAAGGAGGACTGTGTGAGAAGCTCTGCAAATCTACTTTCCACATAATGTAATTTTGGAAGTTAGTCAGGACAAAGGTATGTCCTTTATTTCATACATGTTGTTCCATTGCTCTTAATTCTCTAGTAGACAAATTATAGATTACATTTTCTTTTTGCTGACCGGTCTATTGGAGTCTCTGATTTTGGCCATCCCTTTGTGCAGGCGTTATGATGTTATGATTTCTGTACTGCCACTGGCACCCTCTAAAGCAGTGACGTGTGGTGAGGTCAATGGCTGGGGAGGCACACATGGAGATGGGTCTGAATGCTGGGAGCCTGTCTCACCCCCTGCTCACTGTAACTCTCCTCTCACTACACTAAGCTTCAGTGTTCATTGATTCTCCTACCTGCATGACTGTCAGTGTCTTCTCTTGCTGCTTGCTGACTGAGCTACAATCTCTAAACACTGCAGTGCACTTCCTGGTCACATGACACATCCAAGGTGTCCATCAGTGCTCAAGGCACGCCCCCCCAGACTCAGAGGCATGCCTCTATTAGCTATATTTCTGTGCAGCTTACTGCCCGTGGGGTGGCACCACCCCAAACTTTGCAAGCGGTGTCTGACTATACATCTCTCGTCTCCTTGCAGTCACAGGGAGCTCCACAAAGCTGGTGAGTGTTAACTGTAAAATGATTACAATAAACAAAGAAGATGTTTATAAGTTAAAAATATCTTCTTTGTATTATTCTAGTAATTTTTATATCAAATCTCAGGACTATGACAGGGGAGGCTCTACTTCCCCTGCCTACCCTCACTGCATGTCCCTTCCCTAAGGAGATGGTAGGTACACTCCAGTTAGATGATCAGAGTCCTGTACAACAAATTCACTGTCACTATTAGATGTTACTATTTATATAATTTGCCCTTCCCATCTTCTCCAACTTTGTTTAGATCTGCAATTTCCCTGCCTATTGCTCTGAGGTTCACCTCCCATTAACCACTTGTATGTCTTATTATCATCATAATCTGCTTTAACTAACAAGATGTTTGTTCTTTTTAAATGTAATTCATTCTTTTTTTATATGCTTCACATTGCATCTGGATTTTATTATACCAGTTCAGGGATATAACCTGCTCCAGTTTGCTTTTATGTTGACTTTCAAACCTGGTGAATTTACCCCTTGTGAATTTAAGCTCTGCTTCCTATATCACCAAAAACATTAAGCCCATCCCACACTTATTTGGGATTGCTATCCACATCAAGCAAATATCAGAGTTTACAATAAACCAACGGGATACTAAAAAAGTCCAAATTGTACAACATGTAGATATATGGAAATAGGATCCAGTCTCAAGCACCTTCATTCTGAGAAGATTTATAAAATGAAACATGTACTTTCCTGTACTTCATCTTTCATGTTTTAGATCATCATTTGCGCATGTGGCCTAAACTTTTGGAGAAAGAATGGCACTACACTGCTCTGCCATAAGAGCTGCCCCAACAAGAAAATCTATGGAACAACCAGTGCCATGAATGTGGACATACCTTGGCTTGGCTTCTTTGTAGCATAAAATAATAGACCTTGTACCATTATCATTGAGAATCGGCGATCGAGTGGGACAATTACTTAAATTGGAAACAAAAAGAGTTCATGCACTTAAGTCTATTGCACCAAGTGGCCTTAATGATAACATTTCCTGGAATATTTCTTATTGATACACTCTTATTTCTCTCCATAGTTACAGTAGGTTGATTTTATAGTTATTTATATTGCTTTTCATATTGATTTTATATTGGGCTACATGATATACTATACTGTTTTTCATGTTGCATATTACAGCAATCTCCACTGCAACTGCAATAATCTTTTAATGTATGTTCTGTGCTGTGGCAACAGCAGCACAGCTGATTTAATTAGTGTAAAGGGACCCATACATCTGTACTGCTATTCCCCGATGATGATCCGATCTGTCAATCAGTGATCAAAAAACACTGGTCGGCGAGCATCAATGATCAGTGATCCATCGGGGAATCTGGGAAATTCTGCATGTTGTATTTATATAAAGTAGAAGTTAAAATTGCAGCGAAAACAGAACATATGCTACTTATATTCCAATCTAGACAAATGAAACACCAGGTACTTGTATAATCACATATAAAATCACAAATAAATTAGTATATATTAGTGCTCTGTTCTTGAAAATATTTTACAAATGTTCAATCGAACTAATAATAATAATGTTTACCCTTCAGTCTAATTTTGCCCAAATATTATGGGATATGTTTTAGACTCAGTTATAAAAGGAAGATAACATTTATTTTCATCATATATAAGTACAAAGTTGTCATAGCATAATCCATAGACAGTAAGTAAGGAAAACAATAAATAAAAAAATTTAATCTTGTGAATTTTCAGGATGTAAAGATGGAACACAAGTTCGATGCTGACTGACGAATCTCTGTTTTAGGCAGTGGAACGCATGTGCAACTTCCAGTCCCTCCACTTTTAGCCCGGTCAGTGAAACGCATGCGGGACTTCCAGTTTCCGGCTTCCAGTCCAGAGGTGGGACACACGCGGCCGGAAGTCTTAGGGTACAATCAGCCACAATTTTTTCTTTGGCGCCTTAAATCAAGGAACTGGAACTAACATGATATCCACACTTGAAAAGGGTACTTGGAAATCCAAAAACGCGTTATGTGGATGCCATGTCGAATTGCTTGGACTGAACATCCCTTCTCTTTGGACTCTTCAACCAGGCTAAGCTGTGTGGTGTGATACCAAACCTGCCGATTTTCTGGACTGCTGGCTGTACCAACATTAGTTGCTCACACCACCAGCTTTATATAGTATGAGCCAGGGGGATTTTTCTTTGTCCGTTATTGTTTATGTTTTTATATTTATTGCTTTCCTTACATACTCTCTATGGATTATAAATAATGACAACTTTGTGGTTTTGTATGAAATTCTGCATGTAAAACTCCCCAATTTGCCAATTCTCATTCTCATTTTGTGGTCGGGATTGACAAATCCAACAAGTTGGATACCCTGTCCCAGGGATCAGGGAATTGCAACAATCCATTTGTGAATTGCTGATGTATGGGGGCCATAAGCTTTGCTTTTTCTTCAGGCTGCTACATTGTTTGTGACTACTCTTTACTGTATCCAATTGGTGATCCAATAGAATAGATACTGACACCCAGGGCTGCCATCAGAAATTGTGGGGCCCGGGCCTGACAAAATAGGCAGGGCCTCCCTAGGTGAATCAGGGCATACTTACTAACTTTCAGTTGCTCCTCTCCAGGAGAAGCCCGGAGAGGAGATACAGTTAGCCATTTTCGAGGTGGGGCCAGGCTTTTGCATCATTAGGTCCTACCACCATTGTGGTATAATGCTGTGAATTACGACTCTGTAGGGAAGTGGTAGGGCTAAAATTACTGACTAGAGCCTGTGGGTGATATTGCCCATTGATTGTGAATTGTGTGACTCTGGTCAGTACTTCTGTATTTTCTGGGTATGTTATACAATAATGCGTAGTCTTAGCATGTGTGGCTGCCCTGTGTACCTTATTTTCTTTTGACTTCTGCTCCTCTTTGTGCCTTGCCACCGCTCCTCTGTTTCTCAGTGGTGCATTGCGGCCTGATATCATGCGTGGTGCGCTGCAGTAAGGAAAAAAACACTTTATTGTACCGGAGGCCTTTGCCAGATGGGGGGTAGCTATGACTGCCCTGGCCAGTTACGCCCCACTCTACCGGACCTGCTGTGGCATCCAGGGAACATAGATACGCCTCTACGGGAATCAAGCCTTAGATCAGGCCTCTGCCATTGGGGGAGGGGGATAACCCAAAGGTAGTACTGTGGAATGGGACCAGCAGTACTAGGATTACAGTTACCATGAAACAATGGGGAGATTCCTCTCACCCTCTCTAATCAGCAGAGCTTTCATATCCCCCTCCAGTGTGAGTAGAGCTAGTGCTGGACAGCACAGTGAGGTAAACGGGGCTGGCAGAGGGGTAAAATGGGTGCCCTGGGGATGGGGGCTGCCGGATGGGTACAGAAGGTGCCCTGTGGTGCTAAAACAGAGGGTGCCCTGGGCTACTGACAGACGGGTAAAAAGAATGTCCAGTGCCTGGCTGACAGCAGAGTGGACACAATGAGAGGTGGGCTGAGCGCTAATGCTGGCATGGGTATTAGGGTATTCACCGCCGGTACATCCCCTCATTCTTTGCAACTCCCACTCAGCCTTCTCCGGGTCTCCTATCCATCCTCAGCCACCGGGTCAGCCATAATCTCCACCCCATGGCCAGCACCTGGCCCATCACAGCAGCCAGAGAAGGAGCCTAAGGATACTGGCCTATACCTCTACTGAATCCTGCCTATAAACCTCTACTGAATCCTGCCTATAAACCTTCTAGGTTTTGACGCTATTTGCGTACGCAGTCATACAGTAAATAAATGCCTTCAGACCTTGAACATGTGTTTCCAAAGCACAAAGTATTATTCAAGTAAAGTACAGTTAGTTACACGCTGTGATCTAAGTACAATTTAGCGCCAAGAAATTATACAGACCCAAGATACAGTTATACATACTCACGCGCACTGGGACCAGTTACCGGCATCCATAAGAAACCTCCATCAACAGCATCAGCATGAAGACTGAGGTCAGAACCCACATATTTATACCCTTACAGAGCTAGACAATACAATAGAGAACTTTGACATGGTTTCATTGGTTCCCAGTGCGGGTGCATCTGTTACAGGATATTTAACAGGTTGATTCAAATGGACACAGACCAGCCTCCAACAGCCTTTGTCTCCGTTTTCCCCCTGCATGCAAATCTAGGCTGTTAATTTTACAAAGTCCATAAGTTGAGAATGCATGTTATGATCTTCACACCGATGATGCCTGGACGTTGTTGAGAAAGTGCAGATCAGTATAACACCAAACATGGTCTACTTATCATGTATTAAGCCTAAGATACCAAATAACCTTTGTTCACAGCATTTGTAACAAATGAATAAAACTTGAATCTTATGCTTTAAAGCTATGGAACCTTTTATGTGAATGTGCAGTGTGTAAGTATTCAGGGTTTGAGAAAAGACGCTAGTTAACGTGGGGCAGATGCGTGCGCACTAAGCTAATAAACAGCGTTTTCATACAGGATCTTTTTTTTTTTTTGCAAAACATTTTTTATTGTTTTCAAATAAGAAAGTATAACAATACTTGACATTCCAAAATATCTTTTCAAAATATCGATATTTCGATATTCAGATATTAATAATCAAGTAACAATAGTTGATCAGATCAGAATGATTGACAAAAAACGTTATGAGAATAATCTTTGATCATACCCAAACTTTGAAGTATATATCCTTCAAATACAAAAATATCTTGAAAACAATTAAGATAGAAGATTAATAGACAGACTCAGGGGGGAAGACACAAAAGGGGGGAGAGAGGTAATAGAGTAAATTACTTTTCTGTGGATATAGCTTACATTCTTTAATAAGAAGTGGCATATGAGACTCATAAACCTATTTTCTGGTGCACACAGAAAGGACATCGTGTAAGTCTTCTGTAAAGCATCCACTCAGTTTTTTCAAATATAGATAACACCCGTGACTGAGCAGAAGGATCTAGCGATTCTATATACAGACCCCATTTTTTATAGAATCGGATAACTCCCTTTTCTATGTCTGGTAAGGTTGACTGTCTGTCATAAAATGTTAAGCGTTCGAGCCTATGACAGACCATTTGTATTGTAGGTTACTGGCTATGTATCCAGTTTGTTAGAATTATCTTTTTTGCTACCGTTATCATCATGGTTAAAATAGGAGATAACAATCTTAAATCCACCAGATCCTTCCAACCAGATAAGTTGGCGCAAAGTAACGCTAGGGGATCTAGTGTAAGGGTTATACGAAAAGATCTATTCAGGTAAGATATTAATCTATTCCAGAACCTTTTAATATATTTACAAGTCCAGAAATTGTGGGTAAAAGTGGCAGAAGGATCTCCACATTTAGGGCATGCTCCAGATGCGCCTGTAACCAAATGAGAGCGTTGAGATTGAGAAATATACGCCCTATTAATTGTTTTTACATGAATCTCCTGCAAATCTGCAGATTGTAGAATGGACATAGGCCCTCATTCAGAGCCGTACGCTCTGAGCAGAGCGCACGCTCTGAATGAGGGCCGGCCTCCATGAAAATGGAGCGTCCTCCTGGACGCTCGTATAGCTGTGGGTCACCACCCACAGGCTATACGAGCGTGCATTTTGATGGCCGCGATGGTCGTGACCATCGCGACCATCGAAATTGCGAGCCAGAGCCTGCGGTTGAGGTTTTCAACCGCAAGCTCCGGAGTGATTTTGGCTCTATCAGAGCCAAAATCACTTCCACTGACATCACTAGTGATGTCAGTGGGCCGGCTTCTGACGGGAGGCGTTCCCGTGGGAACGCCCCCGTCAGGGAGGCACGCCCCCGGCACGCCTACCAAAGGGGGCGTGCTGTCAATCAACATCGACAGCACGCCCCCTTTGATCAGACACAACGAGCGAAGGACTTTCCTTCGCTCGTCGCGTCTGGCGCATGCGCACGACGGAGCTCCCTCCGTCGTGCGCATGCTCAGTCCATAACATCGACCCACTTGCGAGCGGACAGCCGCTCGCGAGTGGGTCTGAATCAGGCCCATAGTCTTTGCGAAGTATTTAATAATGGAGGCTCCTTCTGTAATAGTCGTGTGGTCCTGCTGCCATGCCTGAAAACAAGGAGCCCACAACCTAGAGACTTTGGATTTAATTAAATATGTATATAAATATCGGGTTCAATATGGAATTCGAGAACAAACAGAAATTAGAGACATTAGGGTATCCGAATCATCATTTGCAGAAGTCAATGACATTATAGATTAAGTAAAATGTCTTATCTGGAGAAAAATATATAGGTGGTTGTTGGTGACCGCAAATTTCTCTTTCCATTCTGCAAAGGACAACAATCGACCTCCAGGGTCAAAGACATCTGAAATAGCACGAATGCCTTTAGATTGCAATCTTAGGTAAGTACAGTTCTCTAAAGATGGAGTAAACATGGGGTTACCACAAAAAGGTATATATTTGGAAAATCTGGGGTTTCTTCCAAGTCGTCTGTTAATGGCTAACCATATCTCAAATGTGCTTTTGAATAAAGGGTTATTATATATTACACCAGGAATCTTCTTCTTTGGTGAATGTAAAAGTGCCCCTGGATAGTATGGGTGTAGTAAAGCACACTCTAATACATAATCTGTATATAGACTACGAGTATGTAACCAGTCCGTTATATATCTAAAATGGACCGCCTGTGTGAAGCGACCCAAATCGGGGAGGCCCATTCCTCCATCATTTTTATGTGACAGCAATTTTGCCCTTGCAATTCGTGGTTTTTTACCACGCCAAACAAATTTAATAAAAAGTTGAGTAAGCATTTTAACGTCATATTTAGAAATCTGGATAGGTAACATCTGTATGGCATAAGAAATTTTGGGGAAGATAATAGATTTAATTAGGGCTATTCTTCCTAACAGAGACAACGGGAGCTGCAT
Organism: Taudactylus pleione; assembly: GCA_031769625.1. Taxonomy (NCBI): domain Eukaryota; kingdom Metazoa; phylum Chordata; class Amphibia; order Anura; family Myobatrachidae; genus Taudactylus; species Taudactylus pleione. The sequence continues at coordinate 16,668,587 of JAUIMM010000281.1, read as the reverse complement.
CCATCTCTCCAGCATGTTTGATATTGATTGAACCAAAGGGGCGAAGTTAACTTCGTATAGACTAGACAATTTTAAGGGAATGTTGATCCCTAAGTATTTAATATGCGACTTAACCACTTTGAAAGTTTGTAAATAGGGGACTGAGGATATACTGGTGTTATTTTCAGGCAGCCAGAGAAGTTCAGATTTCATCATGTTGATTTTATAACCTGAAAGTTTCCCAAAATCTTCAATGATGTGTATTATAGCGGGCAGTGAATTAGCTGGTGATGAAACAAAGAGTAGCATGTCGTCTGCAAATAGGGCCGTCCTCAAATCTACACCTCCTCCTATCTGTATACCTTGAAAAAGGGGTGATTGACGGAGTGCAATTGCCAATGGTTCTAACGCTATGTCAAACAGCAGGGGCGAGAGAGGACACCTTTGACGCGTACCACGTTTGATCTGGAATGATCCAGATATATGGTTATCGTTGTATAGAATTGTAAAGAAAAATTTAATTTCTGTAATGTGTCAAAGAGATCAGACCAAGAAACTAAATCGAACGCTTTTTCTGTGTCCAGCGATAAAATAGCTTTATCTATGTTATCTTTACGTTGGGATGCTGTATAAATAGCTGCTAAGACCTGTCTAATGTTTATTACTGAATGTCTATTTGTTATAAAGCCTGTTTGGTCTTTGTGGATTATGGATGGTAAATTTTGCTTCAATCTTTCTGCTAGAATCTTTGTTAGGATCTTGTAATCACAATTCAAAAGCGAGATTGGTCTATAAGAGCCAGGGTCGCTGAGATCCCTACCAGGTTTCGGTAAAATACGTAATATTGCAGAATTGAAATGTAGAGGCATATGATCTTGCTCTAGAATTTGATTATAAACTCTTGGTAGTATAGCAGAAATACGTTTAGATAAGAGACGGTAAAATTCACCGGAGAGACCATCAGGTCCAGGGGCCTTTTCGGGTTTTAATCCTTTAATTATGTTTTCTACTTCTATATCCGTGATAGGTGCATTGAGTGATGTATTTTGATCTGTTTGAACCTGGGGGATTGGGAGCATATCCCAAAATTTAAGTATAGTATCGTGATGGACTTCCTCTGGAGCGTCATACAGTTTCTCATAAAAAGAACGCATGACTTCTAAAATCTGAGCCCCTGAGGTTGTAAGAGAGTTATCCGCTAGGCGAAGGGGGTGGACCACTATTGGCGGCCTGTTCCCTCTTAATAAGTTGGTCATTAATTTACTTGATTTGTTTCCAAATCTATGAAAGCGGTAATCTCTTCGAAAAGTATGTCTTTCTTCTAGTCTAATAAAAACATAATCAAACTCTGCCTTTGCTTTTAAGTAATTTTGTTTATTAATTTTTGTAGGGGAAAATGCAAATAAATTATATTGGGATGACAACTGTTTTTGTTTTTCCGTGTAATCTTTCATTAGTTTCTTTTTATAATTTGAAGCATAGGAGATAATACCTCCTCTCAGGACGGCTTTTGCAGCCTGCCAAAATAAAATGGGGTCATCTTTCAAATGAGCTGTATTGTTAGTTAAGTAATCTTCCCATATAGCATCAAGGTGGTCATGGGATTGAAGCGACTGTGTCAAGTATTGAGGAAATCTCCATAAGTAACTATGGGCCTGATTCAGAGCCGCTCGTAAGCGGCCGCTCGTTCGTTCCGAGCGATGTTTGCCCAACTGCGCATGCGTACGGATCGTAATACGCATGCGCGAACCAGTCAGTGCGGCCAAAAATCGTTTGTTCGCTAAATAGCGCATGCCTGCTAATATGAGTGACAGGAGGAGGCGTATGTGGGTGGTAACAGGGGAAGGTGCTTGAAAACGGGGAGTGGAGATCAGAACGCAGGCGTGCTTAAAGGTCAAAACGGGCGTTTTATGGGTGTGCATAATTAATACAGCAGCGTCACTGACCACGTCACTGGGTTATTTTATAGTCAGAACTGCTCGCAAATTTGTGGTAGGAAAAAACAACCACAAGAATAGCAAGAAGTTCATACGCTGGTCGATGTACTCGATTAATCAAATAAATAGCGGACATGACGTAGGATGCGAGCGGCCAGGGGGCGTAGTTATCCAAAAAACGACCGCAAGTTTTGTACGCTCGTTCAGACATAGAGGCGTGAGCAGACCGCAAAGAGCGAACGGTTCATTTGAATAGCCACCCCTTTTTTTTGGAATGAACGACCGCAAATAGCGACCGGCTCTGAATCAGGCCCTATGTCCCTTTGTGGAAGGAATGTGATAATCTAGCCATATCAAGGCATGATCTGAAAAACAAATCGGTTCTATCGTAACTGTAGATATATTGGGTATCAGTGTTATAGATGATAAAATATAGTCTATCCTGGTAAGTGTTCCATGTGCATTTGATAGGCACGTGAACTCCCTATCCACAGGATGTGAAAATCTTCATGTGTCTACTAAATTAAGACTTTCAGCAATAGCAGGGACTCCAAACCTAGGGGGTTTACGTTGTTGATTATTAGGAAACTGTCTATCCAAGTGAGTAGAAGATATCATATTGAAATCTCCACAAACGAACAAAGAGCTGTTCTGGAATGGGCTAAGTAGGGCAATGAGCTTTTGCATAAATAATTTAGAATATACATTAGGCACATACACAGAACATAATGTAAATTTTTTTCCCGCTACAAGCAATTCACATATTAAATACCGACCCTCCGGATCAACCACAGATGTCAACAATTGAATCTGTAAATTTTGTTTTGCCAATATAATCATTCCTCTCGCTTTGGATGTGAAAGGAGCTGATGTAAAAAACGACCATTTTAAGGTGTTTAATTTGTCAATTTCTGCTTGTATTAGGTGTGATTCCTGTATACAAATTATGTCTATTTTAATTTTATTAAGATACAACAATATCTTTTTCCTCTTTTGCGGTGAGTTAAACCCGCCAACGTTCCATGAACCCACTCTTAACTTATCCACCATTATCTATAGTCAAAGTATGACGACCTTTAACTCTAGAAAAGGAAATGTAGTGGTTTACAAATGACCTAAATCCACAATTATCAAAGAATTGGGGGAGGAGGACACAAAGGGGAAAGAATGACAAACAAATAGAAAGGGAAAACATCAGCACAAGTACTATGAGGATAGGAGTATAGTTACCAAACCTCATAAAGTACATACAACCATAAAAAATGGATCTTCCGGGAAACATCTATGAATGTCAACTTATTAAAGGAAGATCAAGGACAATCCCAACCGATTCACCGCAATGAATAAAGTATTGAAATCAGCATTAACAGGTGTCCTAAATTACGCTATTAAAGAGGCGTTATTCATGAAACCCCACATACTTTTTTTTTTTTTTTCTCATATGCATTATAAATTTTGCAAAAGACAAGAGTGAGTACTTCCCAGAAACTGGGTGTAAACTGTAGAACTATATTATTTAGCTGTATATCAGCTCTTGCTGCTAATTAGTAAAGATGATCCATCGACATATAATTATATGCAGTAATAACTTTCATACAAAGGTATGTTTTGCTAACCATCAAATTCTACAACCGATATCCTACTGTACAGGAGAGTGAAAAACATATAAGCAAGAACATTGAGAAAAGGTTAGATCTGCATTATATGTGGTTGTGACCTTTCTTGACCTAGGAGTATAGAAAGTCTGACATTTATCATGTCATGTTGGAATTTTCAGATCCATGTCGCTCTTCATCCAGCTCTTTTAGGTAGGCTTCTGTATCTGCCACAGTAGAAAAATCCACAGAGGATGATCCATCATACAACCTGAGGCGTGCAGCATATAATAGAGCAAATCTTTTGCCTTCTTTAATGAGACGGGAACACAGTGGGGAGAAGTCCTTGCGTGCTTTAGTAAGCTCAGCCGAGTAATCTTGAAATAAATAAATCTTGTTTGAATTCCAAGTAAGGTCACAAATTTTCCGAGAAGCAGACCAAAGCATCTCCTTGTGTAAATAATTAAGGCACTTGAAGACTACCACGAGCCCCTTGATGTGTGCGTTGCGGGCCCATTCTGTGTGCTCTTTCGATCACGAGGTCTCCGCAGGAATCTTGAATATTGAGTAGTAAAGGAAGGTCATTGCGGATGAAGTCATATAAATCTGCACCTTTTACATTCTCAGGTAAACCTACAATGCGCAGGTTATTCCGCCTGGAGCGATTTTCCAAATCGTCTAGTTTGTTCCAAATAGCATAATGTGATTTGTCCATTTTGGCTGTTGTCTTTTTTAACTGGGAAACATCATAGAAACACTCCCCCAATCTATGTTCTGTGGTTAAAACTCTCTTGGATAGATCTTGGAGCTGAGTGTCACGGCCAGGGTATTTCAGCATGGCGCTAGGCGGGTGTTACCTGTGAGGTCGTTGTGGCGCGGGCTGTCTGGTGGCGGAGCTGGTGTCTGGCGGGGGGCTTTGGCTGCGCGCATTGTTGTGCGGCCCTGTTTTCACTCTGCGCTGGTGAGGCCTGGCGGCGTCTCCGTTCCGTTTGGCATGGGCGCCGCCATCTTGCCTTCTGGCCATGTGATGCGGCTGGCCAATCCTGGTGAGTCACATATTCCCTCCGGGCAGTAACAGAACGGCATGGGGTATTTAGGAAGGGTCAGTGCCTTCCTTCTTTGCCAGTGCAACGTGTATTTCAGCCTAGCTGAGAGGGAGTTCTCTGTGCTTTCCTGTTCCTGTGAATTCGCTGTCTGCCAGTCTGCCTGTCAGCTCCTAGCTCCCACTGGACTACCCCGCTTCCTCCATCACCCTTGCCCATACCTGAGTGCCTGAGCCTGCTGACATCCTGCGCTTCAGTTCACTACCTGCAAACCTGGCTTGATTATTTTCAGTTCACTACCTGCAACCCTGGCTTGATTATTTTCAGTTTCACTACCTGCACACCTGGACAGCTCTAATTGTTTCTACTTGGACATTAACCCTTTTGCTCCCACCACAGAACTCTTTTGCACATTTATATATTCCTGGACTTTTATTTACTGCCACATTATATGTCTACTCAAGCACTTTTTAAAAATCCTAGTTTTATTTTCAAACCTGCTTCTGTGATCGCTCCTGCTACTACCCCGGGTCCACAAACAACCCAGAACATAACAGTTTGCACTGGCCCCATGGAGCCGGCCACGGATCAGGAGTCAGGAGTGGATTTGTTCCGGTGCATTTCTGGTCGTTTCGAAAATCTGGAAAACATTCAGCATCAGATGGCTCAATTTCTGCAAGAGATGTCCAAGCGACAGGATAGTTTGCAAACTTCCTTTTCTACCCCTGAAGTACCAGCATCTACATCCATGTCAGCGTCTGGGAATACAGGAGGCAGATCATCTCCCCGCTTACATCTTCCTTTACCAAGTAAATTTGACGGCAATCCTAAACTCTGCCGAGGATTCCTAAATCAGTGTGACATACATTTTACCCTGCAGCCTGACAACTATCTAACTGCAAGAACTAAAGTGGCTTATATAGTCTCTCTGTTATCCGGCCAGGTCTTGGAATGGGCTTCCCCACTCTGGGAGCGCTCAGATCCGCTGCTGGATAATTACGCAGGCTTTGTGTCATCCTTCAGGAGGATTTTCGATGAACCTGGGCGTACTGTATCAGCATCATCAAACATCATGACACTGAGACAAGGGGTCCGTCCTGTCAGTCAATATGCCGTGCAATTTCAAATTTTAGCATCAGAGCTCAAATGGAATGAGGAAGCCCTCACCTCGGCCTTCTAGCATGGGTTGTCAGACCGACTAAAGGATGATCTAGTCACTCGAGAGCTTCCTACTAATCTGAACGACATGATTTCGTTGTGTATCAAAGTTGACCTACGCTTCAGGGAACGTCAGGCTGAAAAAAACAGAACTGACCAGCAAAGGTCATTTACCCCCTCCATTTCTACCCGACCCATTCCTTCTCCTACTGAAGAGGAGCCTATGCAGGTGAATCATACACACCTCTCCAAAGAAGAACGTCAGAGAAGAATGCAAAAGAACCTCTGTCTGTACTGCGGAGAGTCCGGTCACCTGCTAATCTCCTGTCCCCGTAAACCGGGAAATGCCAAATCCTAACTGACCCTGGAGACATCAAGTTAGGAGTTATGTGCCCGTCTCCAAAAATTAAAGATTTCACGATTACCCTAGCCTTTGATCTTAAACCCAAAACTGTCTTTGCTACTGCTCTACTTGACTCGGGAGCAGCCGGAAATTTCTTAACGTCTAGTTTCATAGATAAATTTCAGATTCCTTGTTTGTCTCTCAACCATGCCATCTCTCTGACCTCTATAGACAGACGCCCTCTAACTAACGGGATAGTCACCAAAGAGACTCAACCAGTATTGGAGCACTTCATTCTGAGTCCTTAAAATTCCTGGTGATATCAGAGGCCTCTCAAGAAGTGGTTCTTGGTCTACCCTGGTTACGTCAACATAATCCCAGGATTGATTGGAGTTCTATGCAGATTCTGTCATGGGGTATGGACTGTCAGAAATCCTGTCTTCCAAAAATTCGACCTGTGAGAAAGACAGTTCCATTAGTTTCTTCTGCCATTCCCAAGGAATATCAGATGTTTGCCGACGTGTTCTCTGAGCAACAAGCAAATATCTTACCCCCTCATAGGGAATGGGACTGTCCAATTGAATTGATTCCTGATAAGATACCACCTCATGGTTGTACCTATCCGCTGTCCTTGCCTGAGACTCAAGCCATGACCGAGTACATCCGGGACAACCTGGCAAAGGGGTACATTCGCCCCTCTACTTCACCTGCCGGAGCTGGGTTTTTCTTCGTTGGCAAGAAGGACGGTGGTCTAAGACCATGTATCGATTATCGAGGCCTTAATGACATTACTGTAAAGAATCGATACCCTCTTCCCCTTATTACTGAGTTGTTTGATAGGGTCAAGGGCTCTGTCAATTTTTCTAAATTAGATCTGAGAGGGGCTTACAACCTCATTCGTATCCGAGCTGGCGATGAATGGAAGACCGCTTTTAATACCAGAGATGGACATTTCGAGTATTTAGTAATGCCTTTTGGATTGTGTAACGCCCCTGCTGTCTTTCAAAGTTTCGTTAATGAGATTTTCCGGGATCTGTTATATGTTTCGGTTGTTGTCTATCTGGATGACATACTGATTTTTTTACCCTCAGTGGCTAAACATCAAGAACATGTTAAAGAAGTTCTGACCCATTTGAGAGAAAACCACCTTTACTGCAAACTGGAGAAGTGCGTCTTTGGAGTGCCCAGTGTACCTTTTCTCGGCTATGTAATATCTGGCTCCAGTTTAGAAATGGACCCCAAGAAGGTACAAGCAATTCTGGATTGGTCCCGACCTCAGACACTGAAGGCCATCCAGAGATTGTTGGGCTTCGCCAATTATTATAGACGCTTCATTAAGGGATTTTCTACACTGCTGGCTCCCATTACAGCCTTGACCCGCAAAGGTGCTAATCCTGCCCAATGGTCACCTGAGGCAGAGTCTGCCTTTCATCTTCTAAAACAGGCCTTTATCTCAGCACCAGTTCTTCGACAACCAGATCTGGACAGGCCTTTTTTGTTGGAAGTGGACGCATCATCTGAAGCTGTGGGAGCAGTCTTGTCTCAACGTTATGAGGACAACCGAGTCCATCCATGTGGGTTCTTTTCTAAAAAATTCTCACCTGCCAAAAGGAACTACACCATAGGTGAGCAAGAACTACTAGCTGTAAAGTTGGCGTTGAAGGAATGGAGATATTTGCTAGAAGGCGCCAAGTTTCCATTTACTGTATTTACGGACCATAGAAATCTCCTATTTCTCAAAAACCTCCGATGTGTGAATCCTCGTTTGGCCCGCTGGGCAATATTCTTTGCCAGATTTCAGTTCACCCTGACCTTCCGGTCTGGAGCACTTAATCAGAAGGCTGATGCCCTATCGAGATCTCTCCTCTGTGATGATCAATCTGAAAATCAAAGCAATACCCCTGTCTTGGAATCAAGAGTTTTCACCGCATTACAAGTTCAGCCTCCTATGGGAAAATCATTTGTGGCCCCGGAATAAAGGAAGCAGCTTCTCTCTTGGGCACATTCCTCTCGCTTCGCAGGGCACTCAGGCACTCGGAAGACCTTGGAGTTCCTGAAAAGACACTATTGGTGGCCTTCTATGAAGGAAGATATAATGGAGTTCATCTCTTCCTACTCCTCCTGTGCCCAGCATAAATCATCACGACACGCTCCAGCTGGGGAATTGCTTCCATTACCTACTCCATCACATCCATGGACGCATCTCTCCATGGATTTCATCACAGACCTGCCAGTCTCTCAAGGTTTCAACACTATCTGGGTTGTAATAGACCGTTTTTCTAAGATGGTCCACTATATACCGTTGAAGAAGTTACCTTCTGCCCCTGACCTGGCACAGTTGTTTGTCCAACACATATTTCGTCTACATGGCCTTCCTGCTGAAATTGTCTCTGACCGTGGTGTGCAATTTACTGCAAAATTCTGGAGGGCTTTGTGTTCTGTTCTTCAAGTGAAGTTAAACTTTTCCACGGCCTACCATCCACAAAGCAACGGCTCCACCGAGAGAGTTAATCAAGATCTAGAGACTTTCTTAAGAATTTTTATGTCATCTTCCCAGGACAATTGGGCTGCCTTGCTGCCGTGGGCTGAGTTTGCACATAATGCTTCCTACCACTCGTCAACTAACCAAACGCCATTTCAGGTTGTATATGGCCTTCATCCTCGTGTTCCCGAATTTGGAAGCCTGCCTGTTTTCGATGTTCCGGCTGTGGAGGACACGGTGCAGAATTTTGCTGCCATCTGGACTCAAGTACGGTCTGATTTGTTGAAGGCATCCTCTCGCTATAAGACCCAGGCCGATAGAAAGCGTAGAATAGTTCCACGCATGCAAGTAGGAAACCAGGTCTGGTTGTCTACTCGGAACCTTCGTCTAAGAGTTCCATCTATGAAATTCGCACCCCGCTTCATCGGTCCCTTCACCATAACAGAAGTCATTAATCCAGTGGTCTACCGTTTACAGTTACCCCCATACCTAAAAATTCCCAATTCCTTCCATGTTTCCTTATTAAAGTCCCTAGTCCTGAATAAGTTCCATAATGCTCTACCTGCTTCTCCTCGAGTCCAGACGGAGAGAGGAGTTGACTTTGAAGTTGCCCAGATCTTGGACTCTCGTCTGCGCAGAGGTCATCTTCAGTATTTGTTGGACTGGAAAGGTTACGGTCCAGAGGAACGTTGCTGGACTGATGCTCGTGATGTCCACGCTCCCACGCTCATCAGGAGATTCCATTCTGCCCATCCGGAGAAGCCTGGTGAGTGTCCTGAGGCCACCACAAAACGGGGGGGTACTGTCACGGCCAGGGTATTTCAGCATGGCGCTAGGCGGGTGTTACCTGTGAGGTCGTTGTGGTGCGGGCTGTCTGGTGGCGGAGCTGGTGTCTGGCGGGGGGCTTTGGCTGTGCGCGTTGTTGTGCGGCCCTGTTGTCACTCTGCGCTGGTGAGGCCTGGCGGCGTCTCCGTTCCGTTTGGCATGGGCGCTGCCATCTTGCCTTCTGGCCATGTGATGCAGCTGGCCAATCCTGGTGAGTCACATGTTCCCTCCGGGCAGTAACAGCACGGCATGGGGTATTTAGGAAAGGTCAGTGCCTTCCTTTGCCAGTGCAACGTGTATCTCAGCCTAGCTGAGAGGGAGTTCTCTGTGCTTTCCTGTTCCTGTGAATTCGCTGTCTGCCAGTCTGCCTGTCAGCTCCTAGCTCCCACTGGACTACCCCGCTTCCTCCATCACCCTTGCCCATACCTGAGTGCCTGAGCCTGCTGACATCCTGCGCTTCAGTTCACTACCTGCAAACCTGGCTTGATAATTTTCAGTTCACTACCTGCAAACCTGGCTTGATTATTTTCAGTTTCACTACCTGCACACCTGGACAGCTCTAATTGTTTCTACTTGGACATTAACCCTTTTGCTCCCACCACAGAACTCTTGTTCACATTTATATATTCCTGGACTTTTATTTACTGCCACATTATATGTCTACTCAAGCACTTATTAAAAATCCTAGTTTTATTTTCAAACCTGCTTCTGTGATCGCTCCTGCTACCACCCCGGGTCCACAAACAACCCAGAACATAACACTGAGCCTTAATATCTGCTGTTTGTGCCTGTAGAAGTGGGCTTATCGCGTCTCTCACAGCCTGCACTATGGAGCTGTAGGTGACGGAGGTATCAGGGAGAGAGAGGGGAAAAGGTATCTCCGTCTGTGATAGCAGAATATCAGAGGCAAGCTCACTGTTTGATGCCTTATCTGTCCTCAGATTGTGTTGCGCTTCAGAGGATAACGCTGAGTCACTGGTCTCCGGTGCCATATTGGATGTGTGGCGTCTGTCAGTTTTATTTTTCTGCGTTTTGTCCGGCGCTGGAGCCATGAGGTAACGCTGCATAAAGTATGGGGTGGGGGTCAGCGGGTTCTCTCAAAGCTTTGCCTGTCAATGTAGAGGTCAGAAATGACCGTGAAATAGGGTATGCGGCGATCAATACCGGAGCTCCTGATCTTAGCGTCCAGCCATGCTCGCGCCGGAACCGGAAGTCTCATACAGGATCTTATGCATTCGCTAATGTGCATTATGTTAACAGTGCAACTGTGTGTAATGTGCGGTGGTTATGCATGTGATTCTATTTATGATGGATTTAATATAGATATATATATATATATACATATATATATATATATATATATATATATATACACACACATATATATATATATATATATATATATAATTCCTTACTAACATTTTTAAACTGCAATGCAATGTGTTATTAGTAATGAGATTCACTCTCAAACAGGGTGGAGCCATATTGTCTGACAGTGGGTTTAAACAGTTCTTTTCATGCAGATTTCTTACCATTGTTTATTCAGTCAAATTCAAGTGTCTGGGCCATATTACAATTGCCACAGCTACACCTGTCCACATGTGGGGTCTCTCCATTTACATGCAAAAATACCCACAGTTCCTGGTGTATTGTCTATTCTAATTACTTTTCTCAGGAAGCTGTTTTTCTAGTTGTTTTGGTATTTTTTCTATGCAAGGTTATCCCCAGTACCAAAAACATTGCCATCTGTACTTAGCTCGTGAGTTGTAACTTAAAATGGCGCTGGGAGGTCAGTCACAAAATGGCATCTTGCAGATTCTTATTTTTAAGATGGAGTCTGATTGCCATTCACTAGATGGCGTCGCTCCAAGATAATTTTACACTGATTCTGTCTCAGCCACTAAACCAGCTTCGACAGCGGTTCCCAGCATGCACCTGGCATGCATGCGGTAGCTGATTGGCGGAGAGATGGGCACCGCCGCCGGGAGATTGGTGCACAGAGATATGATGGATGTGTGAGGTGGATGCGGTTCCGCGGGATCCCAGTCAATCACACAAGCAATCAACGTGGCATGCAGATTGGAGCGGGCCCCCTCTTCACTCAAACGGGTAGTGTGGGCAGTAGTGGGAGCGGGTGGTAGTAGGAACGGACGGGCGGGCCCCCCCACTTACTGCAGAGCGTCCGGGCCCACGACTCCAGTCCCGACAGTCCCCCCCTGATGGCGGCCCTGCTGACACCACAGGTAAGAAGTGTACATTTAATTATGTTACCTTGATAAAAAGACCTATCTCTCCTGAAATGTTGGTTTGCTGGTTACATAATACATTGAACTTGCTTCAAAACTCTCAGTTTTTTCCTTATACACTTATAGCATGCTGTGCATTGTGCAACATATACTGTATAAACTCTCAGACTGCAACTGTAACACTCAGTGCCAATAGAGATGTGTGTGGTCACTGCCAATAGTGTGGCCAGTGACTGAGTGAGAGCAACAAAGAGCAAATGCTATGACAAGTGAGTCCTGAGTCAGCTGAGCTGAGTAGATGACTGAGGAGGAGGAGACCATGTCCAACAGGGCTGGCTGGCTGGCTGGCCAGAGTGACAATGAATCAGTCACTTACATTGTCAGTGCTATTGGGTCACTTACTGACTAACTGATAGTCTGACACTCAGTCATCTATGTATGCTGTAGCAGTGCTCTGTGGGGCAGACTGCACTGGCACCTCATGCACAGTCATTGGCTTCCCCCTCGGTTAGTTTAAATGAGAACATTTCTTTCTCATCTCGACTCATCTGCATGCGTATTTCTGCTGCCATCCGTTCAGTACTACTCCCCTGGGCCCCAGCCCCCCAAGTCAGAACTTAGGAGAACAACTTCAACTGACTCAGAAGGTGTCCTAACCAGGCATGTGTATGCTGTGAGGAGTTTCCTTCTTGCTGTAGAGATCAGATGATGGACATGGCACTTCTCTATCAGGCAGGGTCTGTTTTCTGTTGCACATAATCCAAATGTTTGCCTGACAGACACAGTGGATCAGATGGCGGAACTGCTCTAGGTCACTTGCTGTGTCATTGACAAACCTATGTTCACACACACAGAGCCGTAACTAGGCTTTTTGGTGCCCTGTGCGATGGCACCTGCCGCACTACCCTAGCTACAGCCCTGCACACACATATGGGGCACAGGAGGCATTAGGGTCCTATCATGAAGAAAGTGACAATTTCCACAAACTCGGGGTGAAGGTGACAATGGCACTCAAGGTTGATCTTTAAAACATCCAGGTATTCCACCCTAGTTGTTCCAGACACTGGCAAACACCATTCAGCACCAGAAGATTATTAATACTGTTCAATGGGAGGCTGCATTATAGTAAACTTGGTACATATTAAAAATAGGGATAATGTGTATACAAATCACCCAATATACAGTATAACACACAGGCTGACACATATCACTGTTTGCACTGGACATGTTATTATTATGCTTAATTATAGTTATTTGCATGCGTAGTTTAGCTAAACTGTCACACAGACCTTTACCTTGTATGTATGTGCACGTATGTCATGTTAATGTCACACAGCACTGGTGACAGTGGGAGCTGACCAATGGTGGTTCCATAGGTGGGGCTGCAGCGCAGTCCAAAATTCAAATAGGAGAGCCACACCAAACAGCCAGTGAGTTCCTGCTAGCAATATTTGTCAGCATTTGGGAGTGGCAGTTGGTGTGGCTCCCCTGTTTTCATTTTGGACTGCACTGCAGCCCCACACTGGAGATGAGCAATATTAAACAGGCATATTTACATAAGTAATGAGCCTATGTATGGCAGTCATTGGCAACAGTGATTGAAGCTCCCACAGACTTAAGGTGCGTACACACGTAACGATTTTTTTAATGATTTGTCGTTAACGACGTCACTATCGTTAAGTTGTTCAAAAAATTATTGTTCAGTTTCTGGCTCATAAACAACAACTACCAATGCGTGCTCCTGTTTGTAGTTGGTAGTTGCCGTTCATCGTCCTTTCTGACTGTCCTACATGACAATTTTGTTAGTGAAATCTTTCATACTTACAGAACCAACGATGAACAATGAACGATGGCCATTCACTGTATGCATGCTAACGATATCGTTCATCATTCATGAAATCGTTGCCAAAATCTTTCATTTCATTATACAAAATCGTTCATTTTTTCAATGGAAAATCTGAAGGAAAATCGTTGCATACACAAATCGTACGCACCTTTTACTTACATAGCATAATATATGAAGTTAGAACAGTTGAACTTGAAGTTCAGAGAACTTCAGAAAAAACAGAGCGGCAGTGCCAGCTGCCACAAATTAACAAAGGAATCTTGCTTTACTGCACTGAGGACATAAGAATGAATGAAGTGGCAGTGCCAGACTCTGTGCATGCACAAAGAAAAAATGTGCCACCCATTCTGTCTCTGACAACAGTACGGGGCAAGTCACCGCAGCACTTGTGCGAACCTTCGATGGTTAAAACCATTGATGGCACAGCACAACATAATTTACCATCATTAATGGATCCTGTCATATTTGCCATTGAAGGCAACCATCAATAGAGACCACAGCAATGGGCATCTCAACACTGTAAGATCACAGCAGAACTGAGCTCCATTTGGGTCACAGGGGAGGAGCCCTTGTATGTGCTACATGGGTGTAGGTGGTTATACTAAAGGATGTGTAGAAAAGTTAAAAAGCCCTCTAATGGTACAGGTATTTTACTACATTTAATTGGGATAGCTGATGTACTGACCTTATGAAAGATAGCATTACATTAAAATAACATGAAGAATATGCCTTCATTTAATTACATTAATTTAATAAAATCTTTATTGTAGACAATCATTATAGGATCAATTATTGGTTCTGGGGTCCATTGACAATGGGCTGCAAGCTTCAATGGTTTCATCTTAATATACACAAACTCTTCTGTTTTCACGCTGGCCCCTATGTATCCAGAAATTAATCAGATGAGGACCATGCAGTAGGCTGATGAGAAGATATATGGCTGCCATAGATGTTGTGGCAGTTGGATTTCAAAGCATCAGGATGACATCATCATGTCACCTGGCCACCTGCATGCAGAATTAACAGAATTCAGCAGGTGAAGATGCAGAGGATACGGGTAAGTAATAAAGTTAATGCTGTAGTACAGTGTTTCCCAAACTGGGTGCCACCGGCAGGGGCTGGCTGGCAACTTTTAGCCTGGGAGGCAAAGGCATGCAGGCGGCCCTGGCAGAGGAGTAGCATGTAGCCAGGGTGCCCGATATGGGCCCCCCCCCCCTCAGGAGAGGGCACCCTTATGCAGGCCTTGAGTAGTGCCCCCAGTACTGATTCCCCCCTATGCAGTGCCCCTTGTGCCCCCAGTAGTAAGCCCCTTATATAGTGCCCCCAGTAGTGGTAACCCTTATGCAGTGCCTCTTAAATAGTGGCCCCAGTTGTAGTCTTCCCCCTATGCAGTACCCCCACTATTGCCCTTTATATAGAGCCCCCAGCAGTGGTCCCTTGATGCAGTGCCCCCAGTGGTAATCCCCTCCCCCCTATGTAGTGCCCCTAGTAGTAGTCCCCTCCCCCCTATGCAGTGCCCCTAGTAGTAGTCCCCTTGTAGTGCCTCTAGTAGTAGTCCCCCCCAGTAGTAGTACCCCCCTTGTAGTGCCCCCAATAGTAGTCCCCCCCTTGTAATGCCCCCAGTAGTAGTCCCCCCCTTGTAGTGCCCCCAGTAGTAGTAGTCCCCCCCTTGTAGTGCCCCCAGTAGTAGTAGTCCCCCCCTTGTAGTGCCCCCAGTAGTAGTATTCCCCCCTCCTTGTAGTGCCCCCAGTAGTAGTAGTCCCCCCCCTTGTAGCGCCCCCAGTAGTAGTAGTCCCCCCCTTTGTAGTGCCCCCAGTAGTGGTCTCCTCCTTATAGTGCCAGACCCCCGCAGTAGACACACATAATATAAATAAAAAAAACACTTACCTGACATCCGCTCCTGCTCCTGGTCCCGCCGCCGAGATCAGCTCCTCCGTCCGCCGCTTTGTATTATGGGAGTGACGCGTCATGGGAGTGACGCGTCACTCCCATTACCCACTGCGGGAGCCGGAAGATGTCCGGCTCTGGCAGTGCGAGCAGCAGCCGATGAGAGTCTGTCAGACTCTCATTGGCTGCTGATCACAACAAACACACAGCTGCCGGAGCTGGCGGCTGTGTGTTTGTCACTTGTGTAGCGCTGACCGAACTCCTTCCGGTCAGCGCTACACACGCAGTGCAGTCTGTGTCACAGTGACACCCTGCCCCGTGGCCCAGCCCGCCACTGGCCACCGGGCACTTGCAGGTGATGCCACGGGTTGGTGGTCCAAGACCAAATCAAATTACTTATGGTCAATGCATAATGGCCAACCTTTTGGCTGCCTCCAGGTCGGCACTGCGGGGGCGGGTTTTATCGGGACTGGGGGAGGCAATGGGTGGGGCTCAATGGAGGTGGGCGGGTTTGAGATGTGACAACGCAGTTGTGTCATTGTTGCCCCATCCCCCGCTATGCAATGCCGAGATTACAGGCATTGTGGAGCAGAGGGCAGAGCCGCGATGACATGATTCAACGCAAATTGCATCATCAGCCGACTGTAATGCCAACTTAACTGGGGAAGTGGGCGACCGCAGCCAGGTGGCCCCAGCACCTTGGTGACTTGTCCACATTTCCGGGAGGCAAGTATGAGTCAATGTGATAGGCAAAACCAGTGCTGGTGGCTGCTAATCATAAAATATGTGGAAAAACAGAAGTGCAACCCTGTCTACCACCACATAATTGAACCTAAGCACAATTTACTTAATGCAATAATTTTGCTGAATTTCTCAATAACAAAACTTTTGGCATTGGGGTGCCATGACAAAAATGCTAATACTCTAGGGCTCTGTGATTCACAAAAGTTTGAGAACCACTGCCATAGTTGTTGTGTTAGTGGAAAATGCAGACTGAGATATTGTAGGTTTAAAAGTCTTTGAAAATGATGAGAAAAAGACAAATTGAGAGATGAGATGTGTCTCATGTGTCATTAATTATACGGTATACAGTCAGGAAGCCGATGGTCGAAATGCCAGCTGCCGGCTTCCCAACTGTGCAATCCCAACAGGGGATTAATGATAGGCGTCGAAATCCTGACACCTATCATTATCCCTAGGCTGGGAGCCCGACGTCCTTCATACCGAACGAAGGTAAGCCGGGTGCGGACAGCTGCAGGGGGGAGGGTTAGGTTAGGGGCTCCTGGGGGGGACTTATAGTTAGTCACCGCCGCTGGAGGATTAGGGTTAGGCGAGGGGGAGAGGGAGTTAGGGTTAGGCACACCCAGGGGGGAGGAGGTTAGGGTTAGGCACCCCCTTGGGAGGGTTAGGTTTAGGCTGCAGGGACGGGGGGTTAAGTTTAGGCACTTACGGGAGGAAGGTTAGGGTTAGGCACTAGAGGGGAGGTTAGGGTTAGGCACCCCTAAGGGAGGTTTAGGGGGGGGAGAGGGTTAGGTATAGTTAGTTTACTTACCTGTAGGGATCTTCACTGCTGCCGGTCTTCCGGGGTTGGGATTTGAGCCGCCGGACATAATACCGATCCCAATTATACAGCCTGTGTAGATAATAAGGGCCTGATTCTGAGTTGCAGGACACGTCAATGTTGGATGCACAAGCCTCCAGAGTCCATGCACATAGTCGCACTTGCGATTAAGACGTATAGATGGGCGTATTAAGAGAGGAGGGGGCCTGTGTGCAGTCTCTGTCTGGGGCCCCCTCCTCTCTACCCAGCGGCTGGCATCGCACTGTTTGCAGCAGACTCAGGGCACTAGAGTAGACTCTAGTGCTATACCAGAGTCTATTGCGCATGCGCAGATCACCGGGGAAATGGGGCAGAAGCCATTTTCTCAGTGATTTCCCTACTGCTTCTGCACATAACGCTGGGAAAATTACCGTGATGGCCATTTTCTAGATTATTTGTACAGAGATGCTACCGCCGATGCGGGACTCCAGGGAGGTAAGTATTTATTAATCAAAAGAAAAAGAAACACAGTTGTATTGGTGCACTCAATCTCCAAAAAAAATAGACATATAAAATCTCAATTTATTAGATATGCTTTAAAATTTATACTGGTAACAATAATAAAGTATCATATAAATGTACTATGTCAAAATAAATACATAGATGGAAAGCGAGTGAAGTATAAAAAAATATAGAAAGAAGGTGTTTATAGAAATTAAATATAGTGATTAAAACTGCTGTCAATTATTATCCTACTGTATATTATATTTATTTAAGTGTCAATATTCACAAATGGATACAATTCTGTGATATCAAATAAAGATTCCACCGTTATGTTGTCGGTATAAATAATTATCAGATCACTAATATAAGTGTCACAGATTTATATTTAATAATGTACTGGTTTCATAAAGAAAGAGGCTTCTTGGAATGCTGACTCAAGCAGGAATGATACTTTTTATAGTTGATACATGACACAAAACTGTTCTGATTGTATCGATAAGTATCAGTATGTACTTATATAAAGTAATATATCAAGTATCTTCTTAGTAACAGATTGTAGAAATCCTACTATAGAAATAGAAATGTTAGTATGGATCACGTATTTTATTGATTTAGACAAACATACAGTATGTACATGTGTGTGTAAAATAGCACATGGACACAATCGCTACGATCTTATTAGGTTGTGTCCTGGCTTGTACCATACCTATGTATGATATATGCTATTGCGAGTGGCCAGGATGATGGTCACGATGGTCAAGACCATCGCGACCATCGGGCTTGCGACGAGACCCTGTGGTAAGGTCTCGTGGCCGCAAGCCCCAGAGAGCTTCTGGCTCTAACAGAGAGAGGAGCTCTCCCACTGACATCACTGGTGATGTCAGTGGGGCCGCCCACAGCAGGCGTTCGCATGGGAACGCCTTCGTTTGTGAAGCCACCCCCACGCCACGCTTCCAAAACGGTGCGAGCTGTCATTCAAAATCGCCAGCCGCCCCCTTTTGGTGCGAGACCCAGAGCGACGGAGCGCCCATCGCCAGCCGGGTCTGGCGCATGCGCATGTCGGAGCCAGGTCCTAACAAATTGACACTCTCGCGAGCACATATCGCTTGCGAGTGGGTCTGAATCAGGCACTCAGTTGCATAATCATTCACATAGGAGGTTATATTCTGATGGAGAATTTGCACCAAGCATGGGTTGTTATGTTCTGGGTTGTTTGTGGACCTGGGGTGGTAGCAGGAGCGATCACAGAAGCGGGTTTAAAAATAAAACTAGGTTTTTTAATAAGTGCTTGAGTAGACAAAGTATGGCAGTAAATAAAAGTTCAGGTATATATAAACGTGCACTAAAGTTCTGTGGTGGGAGTAAAGGGTTAATGTCCAAGTAGAAACAATTAGAACTGTCCAGGTGTGCAGGTAGTGAGATTGGAAAAATCCACCAGGTATGCAGGTAGTGATGCAGGAAAATAATAGCCAGGTTTGCAGGTAGTGAACTAAGGCAATGAGCAGGATGTCAGCAGGCTCAGGCACTCAGGTATGGGCAAGGGTGGTAGAGGAAGCAGGGTAGTCCAGTGGAAGCTAGGAGCTGACAGGCAGACTGGCAGACAGCGAATTCACAGGAACAGGATAAGCACAGAGAACTCCCTATCAGCTAGGCAGAGATACACGTTGCACTGGCAAAGAAGGAAGGCACTGACCCTTCCTAAATACCCCATGCTGTGCTGTTACTGGCCAGAGGGAACATGTGACTCATCAGGATTGGCCAGCCACATCACATGGCCAGAAGGCAAGATGGCGGCGCCCATGCCAAATGGAATGGAGACGCCGCCAGGCCTTACCAGCGCAGAGTGACAACAGGCCCGCACAACAACGCGTGCAGCCAAAGCCCCCGCCAGACACCAGCTCCACCACCAGACAGCCCGCGCCACAATGACCTCACAGGTAACACCCGCCTAGCGCCATGCTGAAATACCCTGGCCGTGACAGTACCCCCCCCTTTTGTGGTGGCCTCAGGACACTCACCAGGCTTCTCCGGATGGGCAGAATGGAATCTCCTGATGAGCGTGGGAGCATGTACATCACGAGCATCAGTCCAGCAACGTTCCTCTGGACCGTAACCTTTCCAGTCCAGCAAATACTGTAGATGACCTCTGCGTAGACGAGAGTCCAAGACCTGGGCGACCTCAAACTCAGCTCCTCTCTCCGTCTGGACTCGAGGAGAAGCAGGTAGAGAACTGTGGAACCTATTCAGAACTAGGGGCTTTAATAAGGAAACATGGAAGGAATTAGGGATTTTTAGTTATGGGGGTAACTGTAAACGGTAGGCCACTGGATTAATGACTTCTGTTATGGTGAAGGGACCAATGAAGTGAGGTGCAAATTTCATTGAAGGAACTCTTAGACGAAGATTCCGGGTGGACAACCAGACTTGGTTTCCAACTTGCATGCGTGGAACTATTCTACGCTTCTTATCGGCCTGGGTCTTATAGCGAGAGGATGCCTTCAGCAAATCAGACCGTACTTGAGTCCAGATGGCAGCAAAATTCTGCACCGTGTCCTCCACGGCCGGAACATCAAAAACAGGCAGGCTTCGGAATTCGGGGACACGAGAATGAAGGCCATAAACAACTTGAAATGGCGTTTGGTTAGTTGACGAGTGGTAGGAAGCATTATGTGCAAACTCGGCCCACGGCAGCAAGGCAGCCCAATTGTCCTGGGAAGAGGTCATAAAGATTCTTAAGAAAGTCTCTAGATCTTGATTAACTCTCTCAGTGGAGCCGTTGCTTTGTGGATGGTAGGCCGTGGAAAAGTTTAACTTCACTTGAAGAACAGAACACAAAGCCCTCCAGAATTTTGCAGTAAACTGCACACCACGGTCAGAGACATTTTCAGCAGGAAGGCCTTGAAGACGAAATATGTGTTGGACACACAACTGTGCCAGGTCAGGAGCAGAAGGTAACTTCTTAAAGGTGTATAGTGGACCATCTTTGAGAATCGGTCTATTACAACCCAGATAGTATTGAAGCCTTGAGAGACTGGCAGGTCTGTGACAAAATCCATGGAGAGATGCTTCCATGGACGTGACGGAGTAGGTAGTGGAAGCAATTCCCCAGCTGGAGCGTGTCGTGATGATTTATGCTGGGCACAGGAGGAGCAGGAAGAGATGAACTCCATTATATCTGCCATCATGGAAGGCCACTAATAGTGTCTTTTCAGGAACTCCAAGGACTTCCGAGTGCCTGAGTGTCCTGCGAAGCGAGAGGAATGTGCCCAAGTGAGAAGCCGCTTCCTTAATTCCGGGGCCACAAATGATTTTCCTGTAGGAGGCTTAACCTGTAATGTGGCGAAGACTCTAGATTCCAAGACAGGGGTGTTGTTTTGATTTTCAGATTGATCATCACAGAGGAGAGATCTTGATAGGGCATCGGCCTTCTGATTAAGTGCTCCAGACCGGAACGTCAGGGTGAACTGAAACCTGGCAAAGAATATTGCCCAGCGGGCAAAACAAGGACTCACACATTGAAGGTTTTTGAGAAATAGAAGATTTCTATGGTCCGTAAATACAGTAAATGGAAACTTAGCGCCTTCTAGCAAATATCTCCATTCCTTCAACGCCAACTTTACAGCTAGTAGTTCTTGCTCACCTATTGCATAGTTCCTTTCGGCAGGTGAGAATTTTTTAGAAAAGAACCCACAAGGATGGACGCGATTGTCCTCATAACGTTGAGACAGGACTGCTCCAACAGCTTCAGATGATGCGTCTACTTCCATCAAAAAAGACCTGTCCAGATCTGGTTGTCGAAGAACTGGTGCTGAGATAAAGGCCTGTTTTAGGAGATGAAAGGCAGACTCTGCCTTGGTGACCATTGGGCAGGATTAGCACTTTTGCGGGTCAAGGCTGTAATGGGAGCTAACAGTGTAGAGAATCCCTTAATGAAACGCCTATAATAATTGTCGAAGCCCAACAATCTCTGGATGGCCTTCAGTGTCTGAGGTCGGGACCAATCCAGAATTGCTCGTACCTTCTTGGGGTCCATTTCCAAACTGGAGCCAGAAATAACATAGCCGAGGAAAGGTACACTGGGCACTCCAAAGACACACTTCTCCAGCTTGCAGTAAAGGTTCTCTCTCGAATGGGTCAAAACTTCTTTAACATGTTCATGATGTTTAGCTACAGATGATGAAAAAATCAGTATATCGTCCAGATAGACAACAACTGAAACATATAACAGATCCCAGAAATTCTCATTAACGAAGCTCTGAAAGACAGCAGGGGCATTGCACAATCCAAAAGGCATTACTAAATATTCGAAATGTCCATCTCTGGTATTAAAAGCGGTCTTCCATTCATCGCCAGCTCGAATACGCATAAGATTGTAAGCCCCTCTCAGATCTAATTTAGAAAAAAAAGGCAGAGCTCTTGACCCTATCAAACAACTCAGTAATAAGGTGAAGAGGGTATCGATTCTTTACAGTAATGTCATTAAGGCCTCGATAATCGATACATGGTCTTAAACCACCGTCCTTCTTGCCAACGAAGAAAAACCCAGCTCCGGCAGGTGAAGTAGAGGGGCGAATGAACCCCTTTGCCAGGTTGTCCCGGATGTACTCGGTCATGGCTTGAGTCTCAGGCAAGGATAACGGATAGGTACGATCACAAGGTGGTATCTTATCAGGTATCAAATCAATTGGACAGTCCCATTCCCTAGGAGGAGGTAATATATTTGCTTGCTGCTCAGAGAACACATTGGCGAACATCTGATATTCCTTGGGAATGGCAGAAGAAACTAATGGAACTGTCTTTCTTACAGGTCGAATTTTTGGAAGACAGGATTTCTGACAGTCCATACCCCATGACAGAATCTGCATAGAACTCCAATCTATCCGGGGATTATGTTGACGCAACCAGGGTAAACCAAGAACAATTTCTTGAGAGGCCTCTGATATCACCAGGAATTTTAAGGACAGAATGAAGTGCCCCAATTCGGACCAATACTGGTTGAGTCTCTTTGGTGACTATCCCATTAGTTAGAGGGCGTCCGTCTATAGAGGTCAGAGAGATGGCATGGTTGAGAGACAAACAAGGAATCTGAAATTTATCTATGAAACTAGACGCTATGAAATTTCCGGCTGCTCCCGAGTCAAGTAGAGCAGTAACAAAGACAGGTTTGGGTTTAAGATCCAAAGCTAAGGTAATCGTGAAGTCTTTCATTTTTGGAGACAGGCACATAACTCCTAACTTGATGTCTCCAGGGTCAGTTAGGATTTGGGCATTTCCCGGTTTACGGGGACAGGAGATCAGCAGGTGACCTGACTCTCCGCAGTACAGACAGAGGTTCTTTTGCATTCTTCTCTGACGTTCTTCTTTGGAGAGGTGTGTATGATTCACCTGCATAGGCTCCTCTTCAGTAGGAGAAGGAATGGGATGGGTGGAAATGGGGGGGGCAAATGACCTTTGCCGGTCAGTTCTGTGTTTTTCAGCCTGACGTTCCCTGAAGCATAGGTCAACTTTGATACACAACGAAATCATGTCGTTCAGATTAGTAGGAAGCTCTCGAGTGACTAGATCATCCTTTAGTCGGTCTGACAACCCATGCCAGAAGGCCGAGGTGAGGGCTTCCTCATTCCATTTGAGCTCTGTTGCTAAAATTTGAAATTGCACGGCATATTGACTGACAGGACGGACCCCTTGTCTCAGTGTCATGATATTTGATGATGCTGATACAGTACGCCCAGGTTCATCGAAAATCCTCCTGAAGGATGACACAAAGCCTGCGTAATTATCCAGCAGTGGATCTGAGCGCTCCCAGAGTGGGGAAGCCCATTCCAAGGCCTGGCCGGATAACAGAGAGACTATATAAGCCACTTTAGTTCTTGCAGTTAGAAAGTTGTCAGGCTGCAGGGTCACACTGATTTAGGAATCCTCAGCAGAGTTTAGGGTTGCCGTCAAATTTACTTGGTAAAGGAAGATGTAAGCGGGGAGATGATCTGCCTCCTGTATTCCCAGACGCTGATGCGGATGTGGTTGCTGGTACTCCAGGGTTAGAAAAGGAAGTTTGTAAACTATCCTGTCGCTTAGACATCTCTTGCAAAAATTGAGCCATCTGATGCTGCATGTTTTCCAGATTTTCTAAACGACCAGGAATGCATCGGAATAAATTCACTCCTGACTCCTGATCCATGGCCGGCTCCATGGGGCCAGTGCAAACTGTTATGTTCTGGGTTGTTTGTGGACCCGGGGTGGTAGCAGGAGCGATCACAGAAGCGGGTTTAAAAATAAAACTAGGTTTTTTAATAAGTGCTTGAGAAGACAAAGTATGGCAGTAAATAAAACTTCAGGTATATATAAACGTGCACTAAAGTTCTGTGGTGGGAGTAATGGGTTAATGTCCAAGTAGAAACAATTAGAGCTGTCCAGGTGTGCAGGTAGTGAGACTGGAAAAACCCACCAGGTATGCAGGTAGTGATGCAGGAAAATAATAGCCAGGTTTGCAGGTAGTGAACTAAGGCAATGAGCAGGATGTCAGCAGGCTCAGGCACTCAGGTATGGGCAAGGGTGGTGGAGGAAGCAGGGTAGTCCAGTTTAAGCTAGGAGCTGACAGGCAGACTGGCAGACAGCGAATTCACAGGAACAGGAAAGCACAGAGAACTCCCTCTCAGCTAGGCTGAGATACACGTTGCACTGGCAAAGAAGGAAGGCACTGACCCTTCCTAAATACCCCATGCCGTGCTGTTACTGGCCGGAGGGAAAATGTGACTTACCAGGATTGGCCAGCCGCATCACATGGCCAGAAGGCAAGTTTGCGGCGCCCATGCCAAATGGAACGGAGACGCCACCAGGCCTCACCAGCGCAGAGTGACAACAGGGCCGCACAACAACGCGCGCAGCCAAAGCCCCCCGCCAGACACCAGCTCCGCCACCAGACAGCCCGCGCCACAACGACCTCACAGATAACACCCGCCTAGCGCCATGCTGAAATACCCTGGCCGTGACATGGGTTGGTGTAAGTTTTAATGGTGCGACCGATGGCTATGTCTAATGATGCACCAATCAGTAGATAAGCACTAAGTGGGTGTCCTTGCACAGTCAGACACACAGCTGTACACCAGGGGAAGGGCTGATACTCGCATTAGTATAAAGTCGCAGACGCAAAAGATGCCAAAGCGGTCACAGCAGCAGTCACTCACAATCAGCCCCTATAGGTTTTCTAATGTCATTTTCCCTGATTAGCTGCATATCTTGAATTTTTCTGAAATTTGTATTCAAATATTTTTTTAAAACTGCTCTATTTGAGGGATATTCTTCTGTTTAAATTCATTATTATAATATATGAGCTGATTAAAATGTAAGAAACAGATTAAAGAGCTAAAGTAATAAATAAAAAATTAATTAAAGTTGTTAATTAAGCTTTTAGTTTGAAATGTTTATATAGTCCTATATTTCTATGCCATGTACAGGTTGATGAAACATCTGAAATAATTGAAGTGATGAAAAGGAGATTTGATGAAATTGTAAGTGATCTCCTATTCTCAGCTTGGGCGGTGATGGGCATTAGGGATACATTTACTGAGCTCTTCTCTGTGTCTCTAAGCAGGAATTGTAAAACAGCAACTCTATTCATAGCAAAACATGGGGTGTTTGGATTTGAATAGTGTTGCTGTTTTACATTTCCAACTTATATACGGCTGAAGCGGTGGCTTTTGCATGTTGATGCCGACAATAATATTTTTGGAGGTTGTGCACACCGTTCTCTTTATATTTTTTAACATTAGCAAGGTCTGTGTTGTTGCTGGGGATCCTCAGCAGCAGTTATAGATATAGCTTCCAACAGGCGTATTTGCGATTATGTCCAGGTCAGATCCAGCCACATTTGCATGAACACGCAGCTACTATACTTAGCCTACAGTATGCTTGCTTGTTCCTTCCTTCCCATATCCCTCGTCTTTGAACACAAGGTAGCACCAGAGTCATATCTGTACGGATCTGCATATGTGCGCGCCTGCGCTGTTTTCTGGTCATGCCTAGTGCAAATTTTCATATTTTATACTTTAAAAACTAGCCTAGTTCCCACTCTGCTTCTGCCTCTGTGCCATTCACTTACTGTAATGGTGCATACACACGGTCAGATATGTCAGATGAACCATTGAACGATTTGAACAATTGAACGATGTTAGACAGTATTAAAATGAATGGAATCGTCCAAATCTGA
This sequence comes from Taudactylus pleione, assembly GCA_031769625.1. Lineage (NCBI taxonomy): Eukaryota > Metazoa > Chordata > Amphibia > Anura > Myobatrachidae > Taudactylus > Taudactylus pleione. The sequence goes on along the minus strand of JAUIMM010000281.1, from coordinate 16,642,996 downwards.
CTGCAAACACATCAGATGTCAGATATCGTTATGTGAGAAGTGGGAACGCGCATCGTTCATCGTTGCAGGCTCACATATCAGATTTTCTTTCAGATATTTATGATTGAATGAATTTTAAAATCGTTATCGTTCAGATCTGAAGGAAAATCTGACCATGTGTATGCACCATTAGATTGCGGAGCAGGGTTGGAAAATCAGTCTTTCAGCCGTTATAACTGCGCAGAGAAAAGTTTCATTTGAACCTCAAATAACTTTATTGTGCGAGTAGAGCATAACATAACATTTACAATGGTGTCCTCATCGGAAGCCTGCACAAATATAAAGTGTAGAAACAAAAAAGATTAATTTCTCAAGTATTTTTATATCAAAGTAAAATGATACTGTCATTACTGCCGTTTATATTTACAGGAGTTTTTGCAGCCTACAAAAGTGAGGAAGTTACTGAAGCAAGCAGGCCAGATTGTAAGTGCCCCATGACAGCTCTTAATTAATGTAATTGTGCATACAGCATACTTGTTAACTTTCCCTGATTGTCAGGGAGACTTCCTGAAATAGTAGCAATCTCCCTGACTCCCTGAAGAGGCTAGGGGGGTAAATTTACTAAAGTGAGAGCTTTTAGAAGTGAGTTTTAGAAGAGATGTTACCCATAGCAACAAATCAGATTTTACTTAACATTTAACTAGCACCTTCTAGAAGATAATAGCTAGAGTCTGATTGGTTGCTATGGGCAAAATCTCTTCTAAAACCCACTTCTAAAAACTCTCACTAAATGTACCCCTAGTAATCTCCCTGATTGCACCTTACCCCCACTATGAGGCTGTTATATTAATAAAAAACACAGAGATATATACTGTACATTCAAATGAGGCCATTAGTATAATTTACCTGCATTGGTTGTAAGGCACAATGATCCCTATAGCTACATACATCTTCTGATAAGTATCAGTGTGTTTTCATCAACAAGTCAATCTTACTAACTGCTTTGGGCCTCATTTACATTTGGATGTAAATCAGGTTTATGGCACACCTCTCATATGTAGCAGTACAGTCCACTTTACCACCGCACTCATAGGTGCTACTTTCACAATCTCCCTGAAATGTTTTTCAAAAGTAGGCAAGTATGATACACACAGATGTTAAGGGGCAAATTTACTAAGCCGCAGCTTGTAAAGGTGTAATCCCAAAAACAGGGCCGTATTAAGGTCTGTGGGGGCCCCTGGGCAACAAACGTGTGGGACCCCTATCAATAAGTTATATATATATATATATATATATACACACATACACACACACACACATACACACCGGTCTATCTGCCTGATGTCCAATGCCCCCTGTAGTTGTGCCTCTGCCCCCTGTAGTTGTGCCCCTTCTGCAATGCCCCCAGCAGTTGTGCCCCTTCTGCAATGCCCCCTGTAGTTGTGTCCCTTCAATGCCCCCGGTAGTCGTGCCCCTTCTTTACCGCCCCCAGTAATTGTGCCCCTTCTGCAATGCCCCAAGTATTTGTGGCTTTCCTCCAATGTCCCCAGTATTTGTGCCCCTTCTTTTATGACCTTTGTAGTTGAGCACCTACTCTAATGCTTCCAGTAGTTGTGCCCCTTCCAATGCCCCCAGTAGTTGTGCCTCTTCTTAAATACCCCCAGTAGTTGTGCCCCTTGCAATGCCCCTAGTAGTTGTGCCTCTTCTTAAATGCCCCTGTAGTTGTGCCCCTTGCAATGCCCCCAGTAGTTGTGCCTCTTCTTAAATGCCCCCTGTAGATGTGCCCCGTAAAGTAGTGCCTCCAGTAGCTCTCCCTCCCCTCCCACACCCCTGTTAAAAAAACTTACCTGTCTTCGCTCCACGCTGTCACGGCTCCCGAGTCCCGCCATCACTGCTACTGCTGTTGCCAATGTCTGCTGGATCTAACTGGATCCAGTAGAGGCGTGCAGGCTCCTCTCCTCTGCAGTGCGTGGGTGACATCATGATGTCACCCGCGCAATGCATCACTGGGAACGATGGCCTCTGAAGCGATCAGTATTCAGAGGTCAACGTTCCCACTTACCTTAGTTGATCGCGATCTATGGGCGGGAGCTCCGCGAGCTTCCAGTAGATCGCGATCAACCTTTTTGCAGGGCATGTGGCCAGGGGTCGGGGACAGTGTGTGGGGGCCCTTGGACGACCGCCCCTGTCGCCCTGCCCTTAATCCAGCCCTGCCCAAAAATATGGTGTGAAAATCATTGCAAAATTTGGTGCTTAATTACACCGACCGGTAACATTTAGTGGTAAAGACAGGGCCGCAACTAGGGGGGGGCTAGAGGTGCACGTGCACCGGGTGCCGGATTGCAGGGGGTGAAAAAAGCTTGCTCGCGGTGGCTTGGGGGCTGCAGATTCAGAAAACAGACATCCAAAAATGGCCGCCGCCACAGAGGAGACAAATGCTAGAGATCCTTACTGGAATTGAAGTGTATGTCTTCACCTTGGCGGCGGCCATTTTTGGATGGCCGTTTTCAGCAGATTCCATGTGGACTAGCCGTCCGCATGGACTCTGCTGAAAACGGCCATCCAAAAATTGCCGCTGCCAAGGAGGAGACAGATGCTAGAGGTCCTACTGGACCTCTAGTGTCTGTTAGCAGAGCGTAATGCACACAGCGTTCCCGGAAGTGCCGGGAACGCTGGCGCTGCTGGGAGAAGATGCTGAAAGCTGCATCTCCTGTGAAATCCCCTGGCAACGAGCATAAACCCCGTGGCAAGGAGCATAAACCACCCTGGTAATGAGCATAAATCCCCTGACAACAAGCATGAAACCCCCTGGCAACGAGCATGTAACCCCATGGCAACGAGCATGTACCCCCTGGCAACGAGAATAAACCCCCTGGCAAGGAGCATGAAACCCCCTGGCAACGAGCATGTAACCCCTGGCAACGAGCATAAACCCCCATGGCAATGAGCATGAAACCCCATGGCAACGAGCAGGTAATTTTAAAGTAATTAGAAGCCTTACTGTGGGGCATAAAATGGTGTTGGGCAAATATGTAAGTGGCCCTTTTTTTAATGGGCATTTGTCAGGGTTCAGCCTAGGATCGGCCACTCTCACCTCCTTGCGGGCTTCCCCTGACTTCCTTGCGGTCAGACGTCTGGTGCAGTGATGGATGTGGGGCTGAGTATTCTGCCTTAGGTGCTTTTTGTGAGCTTCCATGGTCGGCTGTGTGTGCTGGAGATCGGAGTTCCCATCATGGGCGCCGCCATGACAGTTCCTCTCATGTGACAGTACTGCTAACCTATGGTAGAATGATTCAGTCAGCTGATGCTGTGCTCCAGTAATCTGCTACCCCTGGGTATAAATCCACCTCCAGAACTCCAGGAAGTTGCTGTTCAACTTCTTCTCAGTTCCAGTGATACCAGCGTTGCTCTGTGCTAATCTTTCAGAGAGTTACTTCAGCCTGTTCACAGTTCTCCAGTTTCCAGTATTAGCTTCCAAGCTATTCTTAGTCTGAGAGTAGTTCTCTCCCAGTATCCAGACTGTTTTGTTTTCTATGTCTGTGTGTCTTTGTATATGTGCTGCTAGTATTGCAGCTTCCTTATGTCACTGAGGTGTCAGATTACCTGCTGGTATTAATTAGCTCACAGCTGGACTTCCCAGCACCTATCTGTATCAATCTGCCCTGTGTCTTGTCAGTGCAAATCTGCACTTGCATTTAGCACTCTCCTAGTGTATGCCTGACTTCTCTTTGTGTCTTGTCTCTGCCAATCATTTCCAGCATTCCCATATATTCCCTGAGTCCACTCTGCTCTTGTCTGTGCTATCAGTGATTCCCGTTTCTTCAGTTACAGATAAGGAGGTGATGTCCACTGAGCAAAAGAAAGTTCAAGTTTTCGATTGGGGCCCAGCTACAAGATGCTTCAACCGTCGTCTAAGAAATATTGGGAGGATATTTCAACCTTCTAAAGTCAGGGACACTACTCATTCCATTTCTATTGGTCACGGCCCGGATTCCATTTCCATCGGTCCCAGTCCGGATTCTGTTTTTCCCAATACGGGACTCCAGTCAGTAGCCCCAGGAGGGGTCTCAACTTCCTTACCCCGAGTGGAGGTCCCAAGTCTTGCACCCCAGGAGGGGGTCCCAAGTCTTGCACCCCAGGAGGGGGTCCCAAGTCTTGCACCCCAGGAGGGGGTTACAGGTGTTGTACCCCAGGAGGGGGCTTTCATTTCAAGTTTCACACCCCAGGGAAGGGTCTTCATTTCGAGTTTCATGCTCCAGGAGGGGGCCTTTGTTTCGAGTTTCATGCCTCAAGGGGAGGCCTTCGTTTCGAGTGTTATGCCCCAGGAGCGGGCCGTAATTTCAAGTGTTACTCCCCAAGAAAGGGTCTCAAATTCCATACCTCAAGATGGGATTCCCAGGGTTATACCCCAGGAGGGGATTTCAAGTGCCTCATCCCAAGATGGGGTTCCCAGTGTTATACCCCAGGAGGGGAATTCAAGTGTTTTACCCCAGGACGGGGTTCCCAGTGTAATGCCCCAAGATGGTGTTCGTGGTGTTATTCCCCTGGAGGGGACTTCAACTGTCTCACCCCAGGTTGGGATTCCAAGTGCAATCCCCCAGGGGGGGATTTCGAGTATTACATTTCCAAAGAAGAGTTCAAGTGTCTTACCCCAGGAGGGGGTCTCAAGTCTTGTACCCCAAGAACAAGGGTTTCCAAGTGTTACTCCCCAAGATGGGGGTTCAAGCATCATACCTCCAGAGGAGGTTTCTAGTTATGTACCCCGGCAGGGAAATCAAGTCTCATAGTCCAGAGGAAAGTCTCAAGTTTTACATCTAAAAAAGGGATTTCAATATCTGTATCCCAAGGGAAGATCTCCGGTTCTTTACTCAAGGAAGAATCTTCTAGTGTTGTGTCAAAGTCAAACGTTTTAGTGCCCCATCAGTTAAGAGGTTCACTAAATGACGCTACCACTATATCTATAGGTATCCCTCAGGATCCATCTGATGTTTCTACGCCCATTCTTTTTGATGGAGATATAACGCAGTTTTATGCCTTGGTGGATCATTTCATCGCTATTATGAAATCCTCGCCATGGTCTGAAATCAAGCCTGCTAATGTAGTAAAATTTATAATTTCATCTTTCTGAGGTAAAGCTTGGGACTGGGTTGAGCCTATTTATGATTCAAAGGATCCGATGCTGTCAGATTTAGTAGCCTTTACTGCGGCAGTCATTAAAGAATTTGGTCCAACTTATCCTTACAGTTCTCTCGAGGATACTCATCTCAACAAAGTCTCAAGTTCTGGGGTACCACCCTCTACTATTAAGCTCAGATGCATTTCTTTGAGTCCTTCTCAAAAAGATCCAGTACAACCTGTCCAGAAGGATAAGACTCAAGTAGGCATAAGGATGATGAATTATAACACAGATTCTGACTATGATCCTGAGTACGATGAAAAAACAATTTCAGTAGTTCCCATGAAAGACACTTTGCAACTTAAGTCTTCTTCTTCTTCAAGTGGTTCGAAAAAGTCTCG